>BPLQ01006085.1:600000-764126 GCA_021605075.1 Caerostris darwini | reverse complement strand
AACTGTCACAAGGCACTGTTCAAGCTGGTGGTAGCTCCGTAATGGTGTGGGCTGTTTTTTTCATGGCATGGGACTTGGTCCTCTGGGGCGACTGGACCGAACATTGACTGGAAATGCTTATGTTCAGCTACTTGGAGATCACTTGCTGCCATTCATGGACTTCATGTACCCAAACAACGATGGGATTTTTATGGATGACAATGCACCCTGTCACCGGGCCACAACTGTTCGCGATTGGTTTGAAGAACATTCTGGACAATTCCAACGAATGATCTGGCCACCTAGATCGCCCGACATGAATCCCATCGAGCATTTATGGGACATCCTCGAGAGGTCTGTTCGTGCCCAAAATCCTGCACCATCAACGCTTTCACAATTATGGACGTCTATCGAGACAGCATGGCTCAATATTCCTGCAGAAGATTTCCAATGACTTGTTGAGTCCATGCCACGTCGAGTTGCTGCACTTCGCCGGGCGAAAGGAGGGCCGACACGATATTAAGAGGTATCCCATGACTTTTGTCACTTCAGTGTATAACATATATATATATGGGCTTATATAAATAAGGCTCCCCCATAAGCCGGTTGTTCGCCCGGCTTATGGGTGTGGATATATATAGTCTTCTTGTAGGAGTTTTTATCTTTATCGCGTCAACATTTGCATAGTCTAGACAGCCTATCTATCAATTTATGTACATAATTGAATCTTCTCAATTCTGGATACAGTGGCAGCAACAGACAACAAACTCAGATTCGAAATTGAATCAACCTAATATTTGTTGGCACGTTTGTAAATTCTAAACTAATTTCATTACAATTATAAAGTATAAATAATGGTAAAATTTCCATATTTTGTATAATTTTCTAAATTAATTGATAAAGATATAATTTGATTATTTTTTAAGTTGATCCCAGAACATTTTAATTTCTCCTAGAAATACCTAAAAAAGTGCGTTGCATAAAATTGAATCAATGAAATCTAATCCCAAAATTCAATACTTCTAGTTGCTGCTTCAAAAGTTTACAAACTTATGTTTATTTAACGTTTTCTTTACTTGCAGTGTGTCTTCAGGCATATATCAGAAACTTTTCAAACACGATTCCGTTTCTTTTTTTTTTTTTTTTTTTTCTTCTTCTTCTGTTGAAAACTTCGGCACTGAAATGTTTTTTTTTTTTTTTTTTTTTTCTATAGAAATCTGTTTGCCTTCAGGTAGTATTTCCAATTCTATTTTTTTTTTTCATTTTTTGAGGAATGGGGGAGGGATGTTAGGAGTGCTTTAAGTTTGCTTATCCCGTAGGGGAAAGCTGTCATTTTTTATGTAATGTGGCACTAGTAACGGGAAAAGTTTTAAAAATCGCCAAAAGCACGTACCGAGATATGTCAATAGAACAATGTCATTCGTTCTCCATTTAGTGAGATAAATTATTTATAATATATCAATTGTGGTATGAACTTCAATCTTTCCGAAGGGGAGAGGTGGGGAGGAAGGAGTATTATTGTTGTGCAGTGCTTTTATGTACATTAAATAAGGCTTTAACATGACACATTACTTTACTTTCACATGCCCAACTGGTGACCCAATGGTAACTTGCAAAGCTGATCTATTGGAAAGCTTAAATATGTTAATATCGTCAGTTGCTGTAATACCTTTTAGAAATAAAAAAACCTGATGGCGATTATGATAACGTATGTAAGATAATCGTATTAAAAGTCAATCTGCTTAGTATATGTTTTCTGAGTTATTCCCTATATAATAGACGGATACGGGCATTTACTCATAAATGTTATACTGGATTTCAGCATCCTCTCTTCATTGCTCGTTGGTACGATTTTTGCAGTATATATGAGGGTAACACAAAAATCTTCGTTGTACAACAACAAAAATACACCCTTATGAGTAAAAAGGAATTAATTTTCTGAATGTTCTCTTGAGTGTAACTGACTCACCTGAGAAAATATGTTTAATTTGAATAAATCTAAGAGAACACTCTCTTAGTCAACAATGAAGTGCACGCGCATATATCATTGTAAGCAGAAGTTTGTAAACAATTTGATGAGCGAGAAGGAGGTTAGACTCCGTTGGTGGAATACGTTGTAACCAATGCTGTTTCTGAGTTTACTTATTTACCAAATGCATTACAGCTACGTTTTACATTCATGGGACATTAATTAATTAATTTCTGTGCAATCTGACCAACATAAGCCGCGATAATCCTCACCAAATCATTAATGCAAGTCTCAACGTTGTGTACTACAATAACCAATGAAAGCAAGATTATCATGTGTACTACAATAACCAATGAAAGCAAGATTATCATGTGCACCATCAAATTCGTCATAGTGAAATAGTCTAAGAACTCATAATATGGGAAACTAAGCACACAAAAAAATAATGCGAAACAATTTAGAAAATTATCAAGTGATTTAATTCTTAGTTAGTACAATTAAAGATCCAAGAAATAATGAATAATTTAAGTATCGCTGTACATATACAAGTGTAAATGAAATTACAATTATGAATTAGTAAATAATAGGCATCTTATTATAAGGCTACAATTGTTATAGTCATGAAAGTTAACATTTGCGATAGTAATAAATGTTATCACAGGACTACAAAATAACATTTTAAAAAACAATTTATGATAACAAAAAAAATATGTCAGCATACGCCTAAAATATGTCAGTATAGCATGCTAATATAAGAAAATGATAGAATGGTTATCATACGTCTAAAGAATTCTATCCTAACACAAAATACATCAATATAAATTTTATTATTACTCCTCTTTGTTTAATCCAGCAACACTTGAGGTGGAATAACAAAACAGCATTCGTCTCACGATTAGTAATCTGATCTAACTCCGTCCTAGTATATATGGCTGAAACAATTGACTCAGTAGGCCTACCAGAAGGGATTATTTATTGCGAAAGTCACTTACATATGCTAATGATCGGTATTGGGCTAATTGAGAATATGGCCTCCAAGTCGATTAAGGATCAGCTCCTTCGAGGAGGCCAGCAGGAATCAACAGCAATTTGGTGAAGAGGAGACTTCGTTGATGATTCGCCTCATCTTCGCCGGAAGAAAGCATGGCCTCATCTCATGAACTAGATTCCAAGACATTATTTCCCCCCCCGCCCCTCACGAGTATTTCCTTATTTCTTCTTCTGCTGCTTTCTCATGTTGAGACCTTTTTTCTCGCTTCCTTTTTAACTTTCGAGTTCTTTCAAAAGAAGTCATCTTTCTCAGGACTCCATCTGACTCCAATTCATAGTTTCTTTTTCATCTTTCTGATCGCTCCATCTTGGTCTTATACATATTTTTTACTTCAATTTTCTTCAAGTCTTTCCCCTCACTTCTCTTTTTCCTCATCTCCTTTATCCTCCCTGGCAATCACTCGCCCTTTTCGATTATCGGTTCGATCCCATCCTTAGAATCCGCCTAGGAAACTTTTGGCTTCATCAGTGGCTGAGAGTTTTTTTGCATGTTATGCAATCCATAAAATATGGCGTGTTAAGGGTTGCTTTCTCACGCACATGAGGTCATCTAGAGAATCTTTGGGTGATACTACCTTGTCACATAATTATTTCAAATAAAGTTCACTGTTTCCTTTACGACAAGTATCCATTTCCATAAATATGGTCTACTGTCCACTCCTCACAACATGGGAAGACTTACAATCTTTTGCCGACAAAGGTATAATGGTTCTGTGGTGTGATATAATCTCAGACCAGTTGCATCCACTATTAAATAAATTTTATCTACTTATAGCGAAGCTTCCATCAACTGGGCATTGACAATTAACAATAGTTAGTCAAAATTAAACTAACCCATCCTTCATTTTTTGACCAAAAAACAAATCCTAAGAAAGTTGTGTTCCTCATTGTGCGAAGTGGCATTCACCGAGGTGGGGGAGTTTTCAAACACACATATTAAGTCTACATACATTCAAAATCACTGATATGAGATATAAAAATTAATAACAACTGCCTTTAAACATAAAACGGTTAAAACATAAAAAACATATTAAAAGATAACAGGAAAAACGCTATAAAACAATTTTAAACACATGTCGAAGCCACAACAGCCCTTCGAAAGGTAATATGCAGTCATTTCCACTATCTGGGCTTGTTTATATAATAGTTTATATAACATGACATCCTTTATTTAACTTATTATTAGAGAGTTTTTGCATACCGTATTTTGGACGTCCGTTAGCTTTTTCTCCCTAGCGCGCATGCTCATAGGAAATTGCGCATGCGTATCTGTAATAATGTTTCCTATGAGCATGCGCGCTATTGAGAAAAAGCTAACGGACGTTCAAAATACGATATGCAAAAAACTCTCTATTGTCCTGAACGAGGCACAGACGATTATTTTACACTGACCATAAGGCGCTCACTTCGACTCTCTGAAATTTGTGAAAATTATACCTTGGGCATATACTTTTTTTTTTAAAGCTCTTACGGCCTAATCATAATAAGTTAAATGCGATATGGGTGGTAAGCAGAGAAAACAACTATCAGGATGGTAACTTTGTTCTGTATTCCTGCATTTTTAATATGTTTGTTTCATAACAAACCACAATATACTGAATACCGCAATAACTATTTTTAGGCAGCTTCATAATCTAAAGTTCGAATTGTACGGGAGATTTTAGCATTATAGAGAAGTTACTCATCTGGAGTGAGGCGGAAAAAGAACAAAACACTCCTGTTATTTTAAGATTACAAAAAGAAATGGAAAAAATTACCACTGCAAATTTATTCTCACTTGAAAGGGGGGGGGGCCATCTGAATAGCGTATTTGGAAAACATTATAGCGGCGAAATCAGAAAGAAAAAATCTCATGGAAGCTTTAAACAACCATTCAATGGTCAAGTACTCTGTGAAACGTTGTTTATACAGATTTATTCGTTTTTGAGTGATATTATTCATTTAAATCTTGTAAGACCCTGATTTAAGAACTTTGTAAACATCGTTATCCTTTGATGTACAACAAAAGGCTTTCATCTCTATTCTCTTCTTGTTTTCGGCATGGATAAAAGCTAAGAAACTCAGCCCATTTTGGTTGAAAGCTTCCTTCTGTGTTTCAAAGGAACTTAAAAAAAGAAATTTCATTTCCTCGGCGCTCGAGATTTTACTACGAGTGGCGAAACCTTTCACATTTCTTACAGAACAAAATGGATATTTCGGCACTCTTTTGTAGAAAGGGTTCTTTTTCCATTTGGAAAAAGGTCAAAGTAGGCTGAGAATTTGCAGCGAAAACATATAAATGTTTGTTGTTGTTGTTTTAAGTAGGTTGATTTTTTTTCACCTTTTAAATTGATTAAAAAATTTAATTAAAAAGATCTAAAGAGAGATATAAAGATTTCTACAGAGCTTTTTATATTTTAACTTTTCTTAAGTACCTTCTAGTACCTGTTGAAAACAATACATTTTCATGTTGATTGCATCTTTTTTCTTAATTTCTTTAAAATTGAAGTTGCAAATTCAAAATTAGTTGTAACTCATGCTAAAGTTGCTCTTTAAATCATGCTCTTTTACAGAAATATTGTATAATATGTTTTTCCTTTTTGCTTCTAATAAACAAAAATATTTAATTCAACGTTTTTCAATAAAAATTTATTACGAATATTAATTTTATAAATACATCTGAGTATTTAATTTCATAATACAAAGCATTTCCAAAATAAAAAATTAAATTTAAACCTAGACATTGTCTTGCAATTATTTTGTTGTACACCTTTTAGTAAGTTTTAAGTAAGTTTTTAGTTTCTTTTTAAATAATATAAACTACAATTACAATAAAGATAAAAGAAACCCAAATCCTCCATTTTGATATTATTTTTTATCTATATATACTTAAAAGAACGTAATTTACTGTAAATCAATTTCATAAAAAAAATTTCAACTTTTCATTTCAGATTAATTTCATCTGTATTTACAGTACAGATAATGTTTAAAATTATCGTTCAAAACATTTCTTTCTTTTTTCTTTTATAAAGTACTATCCCAAAAAACAAAATTTTAAATCTTCATTAATTAATCATGAATTCTTCAAGATGTTCAAATATTGATACACAAAAATCCAAGGTTCTTTATCGAAAATGGTGTAAACTACCTAAATAAATTAATTACATGTTCACCTGGAAAAGACACCTGACAGATGATTTGTCAATACTTGTGAACGATTTCATTAATATTTTCTATTTCCCAAGCTCCGGGCTCTTTGATTAGTAGCAGAAATTACCCCAAAAGCGTTTCGGAATCTTAATTACTTCGTAAATTGCATCGTAGATCTGGGCGCATTGGGGGAATAAAGAAAGTTCAAGACGTCTCAGAGACAATTAAAGCAGCGATTCTTAGAATAATTACGTGGCTTCTGTATACAGAAAACTCTTCTAAGTTAATTAAATTTGCGGAATGTAAATAAAATCGTCCTTTCTAAAGATAATCATAACTGACAGATGCTCAATGTGATTAAGTACTTGATTTTGGAGGATTGGTCCTTAAAGGGCTTAAATATGTTTTTTTTACACGAGTAAAGCTGATTTAATTTGGAAAAAGGAAAGTAAAAATGTTTTAATTTTTAATTTCGTGGCAAATTTTAATTGATGCTTAATTACCTAGATTACATTTTGATTCATTGATTACTGAAATCTCGTATCTCGAAATCTGTCTGTAGTCAGGCAACCTTGGTCCACCATACGGCTATTGCTCCGATGAAGAAGAAGAACATCCGTAGTAAATACATTGAAATTCAACACATTATTGAAGTTTCAAATTTTTTTCTTATAATAAATTTAAAAAAATTGAAACATCACAATGTATAATTTATTTCACAGTACGTTGACATTAATATTTGACAAACCAATACTTGTTTTATAATCAAATAGATAAATAACAATTAATTACACCGTTTTTATGCCAATATAATATATATATATATATATATATATATGCAATAATAAAGCTAAAAAATGCTTAAATCCGCAACTTTAATCGTGTTTTTTTTTTGTATCTATATGCATATTTTACTGTAAATCTATCACGTGATATAAATTCAAATTTTTCATTTGTAATTAACTTAATTTGTATCCATTACAAATTAAAAATATTTAAATTATAAATTCTTTTGATTTATACATAATATGTTGTAAATCAATCACACGCAATATATTTTATATCACCTTAATCTGCTGTTACAATAAGGAATAAAAAGGCTAAAAAATATCGTTCAAGAACATTTTATATCCAGGTCTTTTTTATAAAGTATTATCTTTCGAAAACACAAAATTTTAAATCCTTATTAATTAATCGTGAACCCTTCAAGATGTTCAAATATTGATATTGAAAAATCCAAAGCTTCTTTATTCTACATGGTGTAAACTACCTAAATCAATTAATTCCACGTTCACCTGGAAAAGACACCTGACAGATGATTTGTCAATACTTCTGAACGATCTCATTAATATTCACTATTTTCCAAGCTCCGGGCTCTTTGATTAATAACAGGAATTACCCCAAAGCGTTTCTGAATCTTAATTACTTCGTAAATAGCATCGTAGATCTGTGTGTATTGGACGAATAAACAAAATTCAATTTGTCTCAGAGACAATTAAAGCAGAGATTCATAGAGTAATTACTTGGCTTCTGTTTACAGAAAAGTCTTCTAAGTTAATTAGATTTGAGGAATATAATTAAAACCAAAATTGTCCTTTCTAAAGATAATCATAAATGATAGATGCCCAGCGTGATTAAGTGCTTGATACTGGAAGATTGGTTCTTACAGGAAATCTGTAAAACAAAACATGTTTTCTTAACAGGAGTATATCTGCTTTAACTTGGGGAAAGGTACGTGAAAATATTTTAATTTTTAATTTCATGGTAAATTTTAATTGATGTTTAATTACCTAGATGATAGTTTGATTCGTTGCTTACTGTCTCGAAATCTGACTGTAGGCAGGACGCAATGGCCTACCATGAGGCTTTTGCGACAATGAAGAAAAAATTCCGTAGAAAATATATTGAAATTAAACACAATGGTGAAGTTTCAAATTTTTTATAGTAAATTAAAATATTTTAAACACCACCACGTATTATTTATTTCACAACAGGTTTACATTAATATTTGGTAAACCAATACTTGCTTTATAATCAAATTAATTCATTAATTAATTAGTATTTTTGCCAATGATATCTATATATCTATATATATATATATATATATATATATATATATATATATACAACAATAAAGCTAAAAAAAGTCTTAAAACTTCGATTTTAATTGTGCTTTTTTTGTTTGCATATACTGAAAAGAGCATATTTTACTGTAAATCATTTACGTGATATAAATTCCAATTTTTCATTTGAAATTACTGTAATCTCTATTCATTATAAATTAAGAAGATTTAAAGAATAAATTCATTTGATTTATACATAAGAACATAATATGTTGTAAATCAATCCCTCGAAATCTATTTTTTTAATTATGATCACCTTAATCTGCTGTTACAACAAAATAAAAAGGCTTAAAATTATCGTTCAAGAACATTTTATGTCCAGATCTTTTTTATATAGTATTATCTTTCCAAAAACAAAATTTTAAATCCCAAATAATTAATCGTGAATTTCTCAAGATGTTCAAATATTGATACTTAAAAATTCCCAAAGTTCTTTATTCCAAATGGTGTACACTACCTAAATCAATTAATTACACGTTCAACTGGAAAAGACACCTGACAGATGATTTGTCAATACTTCTGTACAATCTCATTAATATTCACTATTTTCCAAGCTCCGGGCTCTTTGATTAATAGCAGACCTATTATAACCCCAGAAGCGTTTCTGAATCTTAATTATTTTGTAAATTGCATCGTAGATCTGTGTGTATTGGGCGAAGGAAGAAAATTCAAGACGTCTCAGAGACAATTAGAGCAACGATTCTTAGAGTAATTACTTGGCTTCTGTTTACTGGAAACTCTTCTAAGTTAATTAAATTTGAGGAATGCAATTAAAACCCCAACTCGCCCTTTCTAAAGGTAATTATAACTGACAGATGAACAGCATGATTAAGTACTCGATTCTGGAAAAAATTTTCTTAAAGTTAAACTGTAAAACAAAATATGATTTTACGGGAGCAAATCTGATAACTAGGTCAAAGGAAAAAAAAGGTTTTAATTTTTAATTTCTTAGTAAATTTTAATTGATGTTTAATTACCTAGATTATATTTCGATTCCTTCATTACTGAAATTTGCAGTCTCCAAATCTGCCTACAGGCAGGCAGCCTTGTCCCACTATGCGGCTGTTGCGCCAATGGAGAAGAAGAAAATCTGTAGGAAATACATTGAAATTAAACATATTAACGGTGAAGATTCAAATTTTTTTTTTGATAGTAAATTACACAATTTGAAACATCACCATGTACAATTTTTTCACAATGCGTTGACATTAATATTTGACAAACCAATACTTGTTTTATAATCAAGTTTACAATTAATTATTCAGTATTTAGGCCTATACTATATATAAATATATATATATATACACAATAATAAAGCTGAAAAATGCTTAAATCCGCAATTTTAATCGTGCTTTTTTGTTTTGGTTGTATATACTTAAAAAAACATAATTTAACGTAAATCAATCACGTGATATAAATTCTAATTTTTTATTTGTAATTAATTTAATCTGTGTTCATTACAAATTAAAAATATTTCAAGGATGAATTCTTTTGATTTATGCTTAAGAACGTAAATTGTTGTAAATCAATCACAAGAAATCTATTTTTTATAATTATAATCATCTTAATCTGCTGTTACAATAAGAAATAAAAACGTTTAAAGCTATCATTCAGGAATATAATATATGCAGATCATTTTTATAAAGTATTATCTTCAAAAAGAAGATTTAAAATCTTTATCAATTAATCATAAATTCTTTAAGATGTTCAAATATTCATACTTAAAAATCCAAAGCTTCTTTATCCTAAATGTGTACACTAACTAAATCAATTTATTCCACGTTCAGCTGGAAAATACACCTGACAGATGATTTGTCAATAATTCTGAACGATCTCCTTAATATTCACTATTTACCAATCTCAGGGCTCTTTGATTAATAGCAGGAATTACCCCAAAAGCATTTCTGAATCTTAATTACTTCGTAAATTGCATCGTAGATCTGTGTGTATTGGGTAAATAAAGAAAAATCAAGACGTCTCAGTGGCAATTAAAGCGACGATTCTTAGAGTAATTACTTGGCTTCTGTTTACAGAATGCTCTTCTAAGTTAATTAAATTTGAAGAATGTAATTAAAACCCCAACTCGCCCTTTCTAAAGATAATCATAACTGACAGATTGCCCAGCGTGATTAAATACTTGATTTTGGAAGATTGGTCCTTAAAGGTAGTCTGTAAAATAAAACATGTTTTCTTTACAGGAGTATATCTGCTTTAACTAATATTTTAAATTTTACTTTCATGGTAAATTTTAATTGATGCTTATTAATCTAGATTATGTTTTGATTCATTGATTACTGAAATCTTCTGTCTCGAAATGTGCCAGTAGCCAGGCAGCCTTGCCTCACCATCCCACAAAATCTATTTTTATAATTATAATCACTTTAATCTGCTGTTACACTAAGGAATAAAAAGGCTTAACCGTATCATTCAAATATATTTGATATCCAGATCTTTTTAATAAAGTATTATCTTTCAAAAAAAACAAAATTTTAAATCTTTATTAATTAATCTTGAATTCTTCAAGATGTTCAAATATTGATATTTAACAATCCCAAGGTTCTTTATTCCAAATGTGTAAAGTACCTAAATCAATTAATTCCACGTTCACCTGGAAAAGACACCTGGCAGGTTATTCGTCAATACTTCTGAACGATCTCATTAATATTCATTATTTTCCAAGCTCCGGGTTCTTTGATTAATAGCAGGAATTACCCCAAAAGCATTTCTGAATCTTAATTACTTCGTAAATTGCATCGTAGATCTGTGTGTATTGGGTAAATAAAGAAAAATCAAGACGTCTCAGTGGCAATTAAAGCGACGATTCTTAGAGTAATTACTTGGCTTCTGTTTACAGAAATGTCTTCTAAGTTAATTAAATTTGAGGAATGTAATTAAAACCCCAACTCGTCCTTTCTAAAGATAATCATAACTGACAGATTGCCCAGCGTGATTACTTGATTCTGGAAGATTGGTTCTTAAAAGAGAATCTGTTAGACACAAAATGTTTTTTTACAGGAGTACTATGAATCTGATTTAACTTCTAAAATGAAAAGTAAAAATATTTTCATTTTTATTTTCATGGTAAATTTTAATTGATGTTTAATTACCTACATCGATGAAATATGGTATCAATTTAATTTGGTGTAAACTTTCTCAAAACTTTTACCTCAGGGATTCTTGATCTCAAAGCACCAGTTCAATGGAAATACTTTCTGATTTACGAAGGCGTCATACCCGTCTCTGCTAAGAATATGAAATTTTAGTTTTGTTTCATATTAACACGTTGTTAAAATAATATAAACATTAATAACATAAACATATTATAGACATTAATAATATAAACATATTATAAACACATTATACAAATAAACATATTATAAACATCAATAATGCAAGCATGTTATTAACATTATTAACATAAACATATCTGAATATTTAATTTTTTAATACATAGCATGTCCAAAATAAAAAATAAATAAATTTAAACTTATACATTATGTTTTCACCATTATACTGTTGTAAGCTTTTTTAAAAATATTTATACATAAGAAGATACTATGTTGTAAATCAATCACGGGAAATCTATTTTTTTTTTTTAATTTTAATCACCTTAAACTGCTGTTACAATAAGGAATAAATAGGATTAAAGTTATCATTCAAGACCATTTTTATATGCAGATATTTTTTATAAAGTATTATCGTTCAAAAAACAAAATTTTAAATCGTTATTAATTAATCGTGAATTCTTCAAGATGTTGAAATATTGATATTCAAAAATTCAAATCTTCTTTATTCCAAACGCGTAAACTACCTAAATCAATTAATTCCACTTTCACCTGGAAAAGACACCTGACAGACGATTTGTCAATACTTCTGAACGGTCTCATTAATATTTTCTATTTTCTAAGCTCCGGGCTCTTTGATTAATGGCAGAAATTACCACAAAAGCGTTTCTGAATCTTAATTACTTCGTAAATTGCATCGTAGATCTGTGGGTATTGGGTGAATAAAGAAAATTCAAAACGCCTCAGAGACAATTAAAGCAACGATTCTTAGAGTAATTACTTGGCTTCTGTTTACAGAAAGCTCTTTTAAGTTAATTAAATTTGAGGAATGCAATTAAACCCAAATTCGTCCTTTCTGAAGATAATCATAACTGACAGATGACCAGCGTGATTAAGTACTTGATTTTGGAAGATTAGTTTTTTAAAGGGAATCTGTGAAAAAAAATAATTTTACAGAACTAAATCTGATTTAACTTGGATAAAGGAAAGTAAAAATATTTTAATTTTTAATTTCGTGGTAAATTTTAATTGATGTTTAGTTACCTAGATTATATTTTGATTCATTGATTTTCCAAATCTCCTGTCTCGAAATATGCCTGTAGGCAGGCAGCCTTGGCTCATCATGTGGTTATTGCGCCAATGAAGAAGAAGAAAATCTGTAGAAAATACATTGAAATTAAACAGATTAATAGTGAAGTTTCAAATTTTTTTGTTATAGTAAATTAAAAAATTTGAAACACCACCATGTATAATTTATTTCACAATACGTTGACATTTATATTTGACAAATCAAATAGTCGTTTATATAATTAACAATTAATTAATTAGTATTTATGCCAATACTGTATATATATATATATATATACGTAATTTTCTCTAAATCAATCACGTAATATAAATTCCAATTTTTCATTTGTAATTAATTTAATCTGTATTCTTTACAAATTAAGAGGCCATCTGGAGAATCTCTTTGTGGTACTCCATTGTCGCATTATTTCTGTCTTCACTCTTGTTTCCTTTACAGGAGTATTCATCACCATAAATATGGTCTATTATCCACCACTAAGCAGGCAACATGGGAAGACTTACAGATCTTTTTCGACAGATTAGTTTAATATAATCTCAGACCAGTTGCAACCGCTGTTAAATAGATTTTATCTAGTTACAGCGAAACGTCCTTCTACTGGACATTTACAACTAACAGTCGCTTTTGCAAAATGAAACAAATGCTTTTGCAGCCCATCCTTTAATTTTTTCAAAAACAGCAGATCACAAGAAAGCTCTGCTCCCCATTGGCTGGAAGTGGCATTCACCAGGGAAGGCAAGCATGCGCGCATCCTATGAGCATGCGCGCTATTGAGAAAAAGCTAACAGACGTTCAAAATACGATATGCAAAAAACTCTCTATTGTCTGAACGAGGCGCAGACGATTATTTTACACTGACCATAAGACGCTCACTACGACTCTCTGAAATTTGTGAAAATTATACCTTGGGCATATACTTTTTTTTTTAAAGCTCTTACGGCCTAATCATAATAAGTTAAATGCGATATGGGTGGTAAGCAGAGAAAACAACTATCAGGATGGTAACTTTGTTCTGTATTCCTGCATTTTTAATATGTTTGTTTCATAACAAACCACAATATACTGAATACCGCAATAACTATTTTTAGGCAGCTTCATAATCTAAAGTTCGAATTGTACGGGAGATTTTAGCATTATAGAGAAGTTACTCATCTGGAGTGAGGCGGAAAAAGAACAAAACACTCCTGTTATTTTAAGATTACAAAAAGAAATGGAAAAAATTACCACTGCAAATTTATTCTCACTTGAAAGGGGGGCCATCTGAATAGCGTATTTGGAAAACATTATAGCGGCGAAATCAGAAAGAAAAAATCTCATGGAAGCTTTAAACAACCATTCAATGGTCAAGTACTCTGTGAAACGTTGTTTATACAGATTTATTCGTTTTTGAGTGATATTATTCATTTAAATCTTGTAAGACCCTGATTTAAGAACTTTGTAAACATCGTTATCCTTTGATGTACAACAAAAGGCTTTCATCTCTATTCTCTTCTTGTTTTCGGCATGGATAAAAGCTAAGAAACTCAGCCCATTTTGGTTGAAAGCTTCCTTCTGTGTTTCAAAGGAACTTAAAAAAAGAAATTTCATTTCCTCGGCGCTCGAGATTTTACTACGAGTGGCGAAACCTTTCACATTTCTTACAGAACAAAATGGATATTTCGGCACTCTTTTGTAGAAAGGGTTCTTTTTCCGTTACGAAAAAGGTCAAAGTAGGCTGAGAATTGGTGCACGGCGAAAACGTATAAATGTTTGTTGTTGTTATTGTTTTAAGTAGGTTGATTTTTTTTCACTTCTTAAATTGATTAAAAAATTTCATTGAAAAATCGAAAGTGAGGTATATAGATTTTTAGAGAGCTTTTTATATTTTAACTTTTCAGCGAGTATTTTAAAAATAACTTCCACTAGAATAAGTATAATAAAACCTGTTGAAAAACCATTTCGAATTTTATTTTGAATTTATCTTTTCTAAACTTCTTTTGAATTGAAGTTGTAAATTCAAAATTAGTGATAACTCATGCTAAAATACTCTAATCAAATTTTAGATTATCTTTCACAGAAATATTATATAAGATCTTTTTAATATTTGGTTCTAATAAACAAAAATATTTAATTCAATGCTTTTAAATAAAAATCAATTAATTTTATAAATAAATTTGAAATTTCATAATTCATAAAATTTACAAAATAAAAATTTCAGAGACATCTAAGACATTAACTGATTTCAATTTGTGCATTACATGAAATATTACTTTCGAGGATATAATTAACACGGTAAATCCGGAGAAAATAATATTTGACAAACCAGTACTTGTTTTATAATCAAATTAACAATTAATTAATAAATATTTATGTCAATACTATATATATATATATATATATATATATTATATATATAGTAGTGCCATAAATACTTTCGTGGCTTATTTGTTTGTATATACATAAGAGAACATAATTTACTATAAATCAATCACATGATATAAATTCCAATTTTTCATTTGTAATTAATTTAATCTTTACTCATAACACTAATAAAAAGTTTAAAAGGATTAATTCGTGATTTCTACATAAGAGCATAATACGTTGTAAATCAATCACACGAAATATAATTTTTTAATTATAATCTCCTTAATCTGCTGTTACAATAAGGAATGAAAAGGCCTAAAGTTATCATTAAAGAACATTTTAGATCCAGATCTTTTTTATAAAGTATTATCTTTCAAAAAACCATATTTTAAATCCTTATTAATTAATCATGAATTCTTCAAGATGTTCAAATATTTCTACTCAAAAAGGCAAAGCCTCTTTATTCCAAATGTGTAAACTACCTAAATCAATTAATTCCACGTTCACCTGGAAAAGACACCTGACAGAGGATTTGTCAATACTTCTGAACCAATGTCATTAATATTTTCTATTTTCCAAGCTCCGGGCTCTTTGATTAACAGCAGAAATTACCCCAACAGCGTTTCTGAATCTTAATTACTTCGTAAATTGCATCGTACATCTGTATGTATTGGGCGAATGAAGAAAATTCAAGACGTCTCAGAGACAATTAAAACAACGTTTCTCAGAATAATTACTTGGCTTCTATTTACAGAAAACTCTTCTAAGTTAATTAAATTTGAGGAATGTAATTAAAACCCAACTCGTCCTTTCTAAAGATAATCATAACTGACAGATGCCCAGCGTGATTAAGTACTTGATTCTGGAAGATTGGTTTTTTTAAAGGGAATCTGTTAAACAAAATATGTTTTTTGCTTACAAGAGTAAATCTGATTTAACATGGAAAATGGAAAGTAAAAATGTTTTAATTTTTAATTTTATGATAAATTTTAATTGATGTTTAATTACGTAGATAACATTTTGTTTCCCTGATTACTAAAATCTCCTGTTTCGAAATCTGGCTGTAAGCAGGCAGCCTTGGTCCAAAATGCGGCTATTGCGCCAATGAAGAAGAAATAATCCGTAAAAAATACATTCAAATTCAAAATATTAACGGTGGAGTTTAAATTTTTTTAGTTTCAAAATTAAAAAATTTGAAACATCAACCTGTATAATTTATTTCACAATACGTAGACATTAATCTTTGACAAACCAATACTTTTTTATTATAAAATTAACAATTAAATAATTAGTATTTATGCAAATACTATCTATATATATGCAATAATAGAGCTAAAAAAAGGCTTAAATCCGCAATTTAAATATAATTAATTAATTAGTATATACTAATTAATTAATATTAAATATTATATATATATATATATATATATATATATATATATATATAATAATAAAGTTAAAACATGCTTAAATCCAGAATGATGAATAAGAACATAATATGTTGTAAATCAATCACAAGAAAATTATTATTTTTAATTATAATGACTTTAATGTGCTGTTACAATTAGGAATAAATATGCCTAAAGTTATCATGCAAGAACATTTTATATCCAAATCTTTTTTATAATGTATTATCTTTCAAAAAACAAGATTTTAAATATTTATTAATTAATCATGAATTCTTCAAGTTGTTCAGATATTTATATTCAAAATCCCAAGGTTCTTTATTCCAAATGTGTAAACTACCTAAATCTATTAATTCCACGTTCACCAGGAAAAGACACCTGACAGATGGCTTGTCAATACTTCTGAACGATCTCATTAATATTATGTATTTTCCAAGATCCGGGTTCTTTGATTAATAGCAGGAATTACCCCAAAAGCGTGTCTGAATCTTAATTAGTTCGTAAATTGCATCGTAGATCTGTGTGTGAGTAAAGAAAATTCAATACATCTCAGATCTTAAAGCAACGATTTTTAGACTAATTACTTGGCTTCTGTTTACAGAAAACTCTTCGAAGTTAATTAAATTTGAGAAATGTCATTAAAACCAAACTCGTCCTTTCTAAAGATAATCATAACTGACGGATGCCCAACGTGATTAAGTGCTTCATTTTGGAAGATTGGTTCTTGAAAGGGAATCTGTAAAAACAGAATATGTTTTTTTAAAGGAGTAAATCTGATTTAACTTGTAAAAAGGAAAGTAAAAATGTTTTAATTTTTAATTTCATGGTAAATTTTAATTGATGTTTAATTACCCAGATTATATTTTGATTCATTGATTACTGAAATCTCCTGTCTCAAAATGTGCCAGTAGGCAGGCAGCCTTGGCCCACCATGCGGCTATCGCGCCAATGAAGAAGAAGAAAATCCGTAGAAAATTTAACACATTAAGGGTGAAGTTTCAAATTTTTTTTTTTATAGTAAATTAAAAAATTTGAAACACCACCATGTATAATTTATTTCACAATACGTTGACGTTCCAATAAGGAATAAAAAAACTATAATATCCATATCTATTTTATAAAGTATTATCTTTCAAAAAAAACAAAATTTGAAATCTTTATTGATTAATTATGAATTCTACAAGATGTTCAAATATTGATACTCAAAATTTCCAAGCTTCTTTATCCTAAATGTGTAAACTACCTAAATCAGTTAATTCCACGCTCAACTGGAAAAGACACCTGACAGATGATTTGTCAATACTTATGAATGATCTCATTAATATTCCCTAGTTTCCAAGATCCGGGCTCTTTTACTAATAGCAGAAATTACCACAAAAGCGTTTCTGAATCTTAATTACTTCGTAAATTGCATCGTACATCTGTGTGTATTGGGCGAATAAAGAAAATTTAAGACAATTAGAGCAACGATTCTTAGAGTAATTACTTGGCTTCTGTTTACTGGAAACTCTTCTAAGTTAATTAAATTTGAGGAATGCAATTAAAACCCCAACTCGTCCTTTCTAAAGGTAATTATAACTGACAGATGCCCAGCATGATTAAGTACTCGATTCTGGAAAAAATTTTCTTAAAGTTAAACTGTAAAACAAAATATGTTTTTTGCTTACAGGAGTAAATCTGATTTTAATTTGGAAAATTGAAGATAAAAATATTTTAATTTTTAATTTCATGGTAAATTTTAATTGATGTTTAATTACCTAAATTATAGTTTGGTCATTGATTACTTGAATGGTAGGGGGCATAAACTCCAGTTGATATCTTTGGTGAAATAATTGTTTGGTATCAATTTAATTTAGTGTAACTCTGTCAGAAGGGGATTCTCAGGGATTCTTGACTTCAAAGTTACAATTGGATGGAAGTAATTTCTGATTTACGAAGGCATCATACCCGTCCCTGCTAATAATAGGAAATATTTTTGTTTCATATTAACACATTGCTAAAATATTATAAACATTAATTACATAAACATATCTGAATATTTAATTTTTTAATACATATCATGTCCAAAATAAAAAATAAATAAATTTAAACTTATACATTTATGATGTGGCCATTATTTTGTGTAAACTTTACAAAAAAAAACGTTATGAACTCCTTTTAAGACATATAATGATTTTCATTTTTCAGTTCAGTTATAAAATATTACAGTCGTCTGTATATTAATTATGATAAATCCAAAAAGGGTATAATTTTTTTCAAAATTCTTGACATTAATATTTGATAAACCAATACTTGTTTTATAATCAAATTAACAATTAATTAATTAGTATTTACGCCAACAATCTCTATAATGTAAACTACCTGAATCAATTATTTCCATGTTCACCTGGAAAAGACACCTTACAGATGATTTGTCAATACTTCTTCATTAATATTCTCTATTTCACAAGATCCGGGCTCTTTGATTAATAGCAGAAATTACCCCAAAAGCGTTTCTGAATCTTAATTACTTCGTAAATTGCATCGTAGATCTGGGTGCATTGGGTGAATAAAGAAAATTCAAGACGTCTCAGAGACAATTAAAGCAACGATTCTTAGAATAATTACGTGGCTTCTGTGTACAGAAAACTCTTCTAAGTTAATTAAATTTGAGGAATGTAATTAAAACCAAACTCGTCCTTTCTAAAGATAATCATAACTGACAGATGCGTGATTAAGTACTTGATTTTGGAAGATTGGTTTTTAAAGTGAATCTGTAAAACAAAATATGTTTTTTGCTTACAGGTGTAAATCTGATTTAAATTGGAAAAAGGAAAGCAGAAATGTTTTAATTTTTAATTTCGTGGTAAATTTTAATTGATGTTTAATTGCCTAGATTATATTTTGATTCATTGATTACTGAAATGGCAGACATAGCCTCCAGCTGATATATTTGAAGAAACAATTGTTTTGTATCTATTTAACTTGATGTAACCCTTCTCAAAAGGGTACTCTAAAGGATTCTTCATCTCAAAGTTCCAATTCAACGGATGGACTTTCTAACTTAAGGTAGGCATCATAGAAGTCCCTGGTAAGACATTGAAATTTTAGTTAGGTTTCATATTAACACATTGCTAAAATATTATAAACATTAACATATTATAAACATTAATAACATTAACATATTATAAACATTAATTACATAAACATATTATAAGCATCACCGAACAATATCTAATTGTAATGATATCTTGAGAAAAATTTGTAAAAAATTTTGTTATTGCAATAAAATTCCTTCAAGAGTTATAAACTTCTTTTGACGGCTTATAATTTGTTAAATACTGTTTTTGTATTATTTATTTATTTGTAACATAATCCAGCATTAATAGAAATATTCCCTAAATTACCAAATTAACAATTAATACTTTAATAGGGGAAATAATAATATTAATAATTTTCAAATAATTATAAATTTTTTATCTTGTTAATTGCAATAATACACTTTCAAGAATTATAAACTTTTTTTGACAGTTTATAATATGTTTAATAATGTTTTTGTATTATTCATTTATTTGTAAAGTAACCCTAGATTAGAAGAAATATGTTCCATAAATTGTTAAATTATCAATTAATACTTTAATAGGGACAATAGTAAAATTAAGAAATTTATAAGAATTATGAATTTTTTAATTTAGTTTTAGTAATATTTTATTTCTTATTGACATTATTAATCTCATGATAACATAAATAACACAGAAAGTATATTCAAAATTTATTTTGCAGTGCACGAAGTAAAGAACCAGAATTTAAAATACTCAGAAATACATGATTTTTAGCAACTAACAGAAATTTGATTATTGGTTAAAAGTATTAATAAGAAATAATTCGTTAAAGTAGAAAGTAGTAGTAGAAATAATTTGTATTTAATTCATTATAATTGGAATAATTAATAAGTAGAAATAATTGTTTAAAAGTATTAATTTTTTTTCAGTTATATGTTATGTTATGAACGTCATTATTATAAAATAATAAATAAAAAATATTAAAATCGCTTATTTCATTATAGTAATAAAATTTCTTGTGTAAAATTTGTAAATTTCGTTGTTTTTTTTTCGTAAATTTGTAAATTATCTTTCAATTTCGTTTTTTTTTTTTTTTTTTTTATTTTATTTTTTTTTTTTTTTTGAAATTTCGTTTATTCGTAAATTTGTAAATTATCTGTAAATTTCGTTTTTTCTGTAACATCTGCATTTATAATTTCTACTATTTAGGGGGTGAAATCCATTAGAGTGCTCTCTGTTTTTGGAAATTATTGCAGAAATAGCATGTTTTATGTACCTATTTTCAAATGTATTATAAGAGTTATTTGTAGTGTGATTTAAATTAATTTTATTTGAGAAGATTGAATTAGCAAAAATGGAGAATTACAAAAAAAGGCACATTTGAAATATTCAAACAACTGAAAATAAGAAATTTCTTTTTTCCCAAAAATAAAAAATTCACGCCTTTAAAGTAAAAAAGAAACTGAAATATCTTTCTATATCCATCTTCCACTTGCAGCATAAAAATTATAAGTAGAAGTTTTCAATATGTTCTTTATAAAAAGCAAACGGAGCAGTCCATTATCATACTCCCGACAGCTTCCTTTTTTTATGAAAGGCTTTTGTGTAGATTGGTTATTTTTTACCCTTCTAAAAGCAGTAGATTTGTTCCAAAACTTTCCTTTTACGAGACGTGAGATTCAATGCTCTTCCATTTTTTCTTCCAAAACAACTTGCAAAGAGAGGTATTGTGCGAAAATGTATGTTTTTTAACAAAAATTCGAAGTATATATATTTTTTTCTTATGTTTATTAACAAAAATAAGTTTAAGTTTTGCAAAGTTAAAAAAAAAGTACTGAATTTTTTTTTTTGTGCGAAGAATATCTCTGGTTAGATATTTTTCAAAATGTGAGTGCTCATTTTTTTTTAAAAAGTAAATTCTGATGTTGTTGAATAGTTAATGAAATTTTCTTATTCATTTTTACTTGTATAAAAATTCAGCTTAAAAGAAGCATTGATTTTGAATATGTTACTGTTACTTATTCTTAATTTTTTTAAAGAATTAAGAGGCTTTTTTTTATTATTTAAATAGAAATATTACATTAATTTACACGGATATAAAAATATTTCTGACATGTTATTATAAGACTTTCTTTGATCTTTTATAAGATAGATGAAGCAATATGAAATTAAATGAAAGTATCATTTTATATTTCGTTCTATAAAAGGAATGCACCGACTTGTGAAGGCTGCAGGCTGATAGCAAATGAAAGAAAAATTGAAATTTATGTAACAAATATATTTTTTTCTAATGCAGCTGGCAAACACTTAGACAGTTGTCTTGGATGCCTTAAGGCAAGCGCTGTACAGACGTTACTCACTTTGCATTACCCAAGGGGCGCGTGTAACATGAATATAAGCCACGGACGCGGAGTAACAATGCCCCCGCAACGCTCTACAATCATATTCGACCGGGACCTAAGGTTTCAAGTGGATACCGAACCACTACAAACAGCCATGGCACCGCCGGGACTCGAACCCGAAACCTGTGGTACCGCGCACCAGAGCGCTAGCCACTCGGCCACACAGGTCCGTAACAAATATATAGGGTGACCATAAAATAATTTCCCCAATTTGATGACATTCGCAACTAAGACTAATGTAAACATTCATATGCAAATATTCCTGCATTCAAAGCATGGGAAGATGAATTCCACGGAAGTCACCGCTCGGAGTGATTTTGGCGCTGTTGTCACGTATGTACTGGGAAATTTACCCAATTTAGGTCAGGGATGGCCAATCCTAGACCTATGAAATTTATTACGCTTCTTTAACAAAATATATTTATTTTATAATGGCCAAAGTAGTGAAAACAATATATTAAAAAATGCATTATTATATATACATATGTATATATATTATATATACATCGTGTAGAAAAAATCTCCTGTCTCGAATTCTGCCTTCTTCTCGACTGCCTTCGCCCACTTAGAATATTGAGCCAATGAAAAAGAAGTTTTTATCCGTTTAAATGTATGCACATTTATATAAAAAAATATATAACTGAATAAATACGAGCCAGTCGGCGATGAAGCTCAATCTGTAGTTAGAAAAATATGGAAGGTAAAAAGTGTCAACATTCTGTTTCTTCCAAATAGAATCTCTCCTGAATAACCAAGTGTTCAGTGTCATACTCCCAAATAATTTTGAATATGTTACCATAAACCACTCTAGTGGCGAATAAACCAAACATAAAATGACCTTCTTTCTAAAACAACTACAACTTTTATGGACTTTAATGTAATATTTTTACTGTTCAATAGAATTGGGAAAAGTGAGAAACTAAAGGAAACACAAGGCAACTACTTTTTCCCCCCTGCATTTAACGCGCATTGATTTTCAGTAAAAAATAATTGAATTTCGTTTGAGTTTCATGACAAGTAACTAATAGAATAATAAAACAATGTTTTATCGGTGCTGCTGAAATGAGTCCCAGAACTTGGTTACAGTTAAACACAGAAATGTACTCAAACGTTATTTCTTTTTAAACTGCATGTGTCCTCCGCACAAGAAGGAAATCAATCCCTGCTGCGAAATGAGGGCAAGGCTTTGTTAATAATTCAGAGATCTTTTATTGAATAACTTCCTAAATCAATAGCTAAAGGAGAGGAGTCTTGTATATGTCTATTATATCTCACTCACTATCAGTGAAGGACTGATTTTTTATTACGGAGATTTCTAAGGATACGTCTATCTTTTTATAAAATTTATGGAAAAATAGGTAATTTTTAATTTTTGATAAAGTTATACCTTATTTGTGGTGGTCTCTTAAGTAAACTTTTTAATTCTTTTATATTAAAGCGTATTTAAATTTATTTTTTCCCCTTTAATATTTCATGATTGTTTTCCATAAATCCTAATGTTTGTTTTCAGTAAACTCAATTTTTATTATATATCCTATTGATGTTTATTATTCATAAATTAATTTTTTTTATTATATGAATCCTTGATATTTGTCTTCCCATAATGTTTAGTTTTGTTATATTAATCCTTGAATTTTGTCAAAACATTTTACAAAATTTGAAATAATTTTAAGGAAGAAACTGTCTTTAGAATATTATCTTCTTTGATCCAACAAGTAGTTCTGAATTTCACATATAAAAATGCATTTTGAAATTGCTTATAAAAATTTCAAATTTTGCTTAAATTAGACGAAATCATCTAGATTTGTTTTCCTTTCACTTGCTATAGTTTTTTTTGCATAACTTTATATCACGTGCTATGGAGAACTATTTTTGTGTTCTATGCAATATATTTTCCCCTTCTTAAAATGAATTGCTTATATTGTCTTAACATTAGTATCCATTAACAGTAAATGGAACATTATATTAAATGTTTTAGTTAAAACACAATACAAATTTCAACGAAAAGCAAATTCATAACAAACGAATATATGTTGCTAAAAATGCTGCATTATAAATTTATCTGTTTCAAATATTTTATTTCATACATTAGAATTGCTCCATTCGTTAGGAGCGAATAATGTAAGGGAGCGTGAGGGAGGGGGTAATAACGTGACCAGCTGATCTGTGACAGGATTCAAATATATTTATTGGCAAAAGTTCGAATCTGTTGTCGGTGTGGATAGCTGTCACATTTTCACAAACTTTGATGCTCTATGGTGATTAATACAGGGTATGAAAACATCTCATTTCGATATTTAGGAAACCAGATGGAATGTTTATGGAGTTTTTACATACGTCACGCAAGTACGGCACAGCTACTGCTAAAACTACTCCCAAAATATAGCGGCCTGATGGCCAATTGGCAAGCGTGTTTTTTTTGTTTATTTACCTTGTACGATGTATTAATATAATCATAAAATAAAATAGTTTTTCTAAAACATTTTGATGAAATGATTTTTAAAAGATATTAGTTTTTTAATAAATATGCTTTATATTGTAAAATACTTTTATTATATTAATTTTTCTATTATTTTCGTTGACTTTACATCAATATATGTGCATCTTAATAAATTTAATAAAATATTTAAGGTATAAGTATAATTCAGCATAGCGCAATTAACTTTAAATCAAGCAAATTTAAATGAAAACGAAAAAAATATTTACGAAATTTTTTATCTACGTCAGTTTTTATTTTGACCTACAGTGCATCAATTATCTGTTTTGCTAGCGGCCTGATGGCCAAATGGCTAGTGCTCTGGCTATTAGTACTACAAGCTTCAGGCTCGAATCCTGGCATTGAATGTTTGTTAGTGGTTCGAAACCGTATGTGAATGAAGTGTACAAAAAAATGCCCGTAGAGTGACAAACGAAACAAAACCAAATCTCCCAAAATATAATAATCATTCTACTAAAGCATAATAATCCAACGAAAATTCTTCTTCAGCGCCGTTGATGTTTACTCATGGTATACATAAATAGAACACGAGGTTCACCAAAGTACTATAACAAAGATGTATATTAATAATACAATTTCTACTTCTTTTGTAAAATAATTAAAAAATCAAAAATGGCATAACTAATTCCTCTTTTAAAATAAAATATACACGCCTAAATAAAAAAAAATTTATTACTTCACATTCTACCAAATCACTATGTTACTTTGAATCATTGAATTTTACCACGAAATTTAGTTTCAAGAGAGTTTTACCACAAAGTTTAACTTCATTAAATGTTTACCGTTTAACAATACCTTAAGTAGAGTGAAAGTGCTTGTTTGATTAGCAGAGAGCTCCTAAGAGTTAGATAAATGCTTAACGCCAGACTTTTAGGCATAACATTTAATTTGTTCAGCAGATGCCTTAAGAATTAAATAGCAGTTCCAGTGAATACAACCGACTGGGTTGGAATAAATTTAAACCTGTTGTAATAAATATACAGAGAAATTTATTTACATGCATTTTTCTGATTCAAGTAATTGTTGTAGTAAATCTACTGAAATTACTTACATACATTTACAGGTAGTTATTTTCTGGTTCCGAGTTACTTTTTTTTTTTTTTAATTTTTATTGAAAGGTAACAGTTTTATTTTTAAAAAATTGATATTTGAAATGAAAATATTTTTAATTCTTTGGTTTTAACCATAACCAAGATTAAACTTTTTTTAAATCTCAAATATTTTTATTAATATTAAATTATATTAAAAATAAAATTCTTTTTAACTCCAAGTTAATGAATCTTTGGAAGTTTTAAATAATGTAATAAGGACAGTGTACTTTTTTTTTTAATTTACTAGAGTGTACAGAGTATTTTTTTTTTGAAGATTGAATTAGTTGTCAAAGTTGTCAAAGAAGTGAATTAGTTGTCAAAGAAGAAGAACTACAAAAAAGTGACTATTGAAATATTCTAACAATTGAAAATAAAAAATTTCTTTTTTCTCGCAAAAATAAAAAATTTACGCCTTTAAAGTTGAAAAAACTGAAATGTATTTCTAAATCCATCTTCTACCTTGCAACATAAAAATTATAAGTAGAAGTTTTCAATATGTTCTTATAAAAAGCAAACGGAGCAGTCCATTATAATACTCCGGACAGCTTCCTTTTTTTAAAGGCTTTTGTGTAGATTGATTATTTTTTACCCTTCTAAAAGCAGTGGATTTGTTCCAAAACTTTCCTTTTACGAGATGTGAGATTCAATGCACTGCATTTTTTTTTTTTTTTTTTTTTCAAAACAACTTGCAAAGAGCGGTATTGTGCAAAAATATATGTTTTTTAACAAAAATTCGAAGTATATATTTTTTTTTTTCTTATGTATATTAACAAAAATAAGTGTAATTTTTGTAAAGTTAAAGAAAAAGAACTGAATTTTTTTAGAGTTATCGGCAGAAGAATATCTTTCGTTAGATATTTTTCAAAATGTAAGTGCTCATTTTTTTTTTGAAAAAATAAAATTTCTGATATTGTTGAATAGGTAATGGAATTTCCTTATTCATGCTTTCTTGTATAAAAATTCAGATTAAAAGAAGAGTTGATTTTAAATATTTTAATGTTGCTCGTGCTTAATTGTGAATGTCCATCTTTTTTTTTATTATTTAAATAAACACATTACATTAATTTCTAGGATATAAAAATAGTTCTGACATATTATTGTAAGTCTTTCTTTGATCTTTTATGAGATAGATGAGACAATATGGAATTAAATGAAAGTATCATTTTATATTTCAGTGTATAAAATGAATGCACAGACTTGAAGGTTTCAGGTTAATAGCAAATGAAAAAAAAATTGAAATTCATGTAACAAATATATATTGTGACCATAAAATAATTTCCCCAATTTAATTACTTTCTCAACTAAAATTAATATAACATCCATATGCAAATATTCATGCATTCAATATTCTGTAGTTGGCACATTCATGTGCAAACTACAAAAAAGCTACAAAAACTACAGAAAGCATGGGGAGGTTAATTCCACAAAAGTCACCGCTCGGAGAGATTTTCGCGCAGTTGTCACGTATATACTGGGAAATTTACACAATCTAGGTAAGGGGTGGCCAAACCTCGACCCGTGAAATAATTCCCACTTTTGCAAAATATATTTATTTTATAATGGCCAAAGTAGTGAAAACCAGTGTATTAAAAAATACATTATTATATATACATATGTATATATATATTATATATACATATTATAGAAAAAATTTCTTGTCTCGAATTCTGTCGGTAGGCAGACTGCCTTCGCCCACGTGGACTATTGAGCCTATAAAGAAGAAGTTTTTATCCGTTTAAATATATGCACATTTATATAAAAAAATGTATAGCTGAATAAATACGAGCTAGTCGGCGATGAAGCTCAATCTGTAGTTAGAAAAATATGGAAGGTAAAAGGTGTCAACATTCTGTCTCTTCCAAATGGAAGCTCTCCTAAATAACCAAGTATCCAGGGTCATACTCCTAAATAATTTTGAATATGTTACCATAAGCCAATCTAGTGGCGAATAAACAAAGCATAAAATGATCTTCTTTCTAATGCAATTACAACTTTTATAGCCTTTAATGTAAAAATTTTTACTGTTCGACAGAATTAAGAAAAGAGGCAAACTAAAGGAAATATTAAGGCAACTACTTTTCCCCCTTACATTTAACGCGCATTGATTTTCAGTAAAAAATAATTGAATTTCGTTCGAGTTTCATGACAAGTAACTAATAAAATAATAAAACAATGTTTTATCGGTGCTGTTGAAATGAGTCTCTAGAACTTGGTTACAGTTAAACACATAAATGTACTCAAACGTTTCTTATTTCTTTTTAAACTGCATGTGTCATCTGCACGAGAAGAAAATCAATCCTTGCTGTGAAATGAGGGAAAGGCTTGTTAATAATTCAGAGATCTTTTATTGAATAGCTTCCTAAATCAATAGCTAAAGAAGAGGAGTCTTGTGTGTGTATATTATATCTCATTCACTATCAGAGAAGGACTACTTTTTTATTAGGTGCTCATTCGCATTGAGAAGACTTCTAAGGATACGTCTGTCTTTTTATAACATTTGTGGAAAAAGAGGTAATTTTTAATTTTTGATGAAGCTATAACTAATTCGTGTTGCTTGTGTATATTTTCAATTATTTTGTATTAAATTATATTAAAGCGTATTTAAGTTAATTTTTTCCCTTGAATTCTTCATTATTGTTTTCCATAAACTTAATTTTTGTTATATGCCATACTGATGTTTTAGGACTTGATTGCCGAGTGGCTAGCGCTTTGGCAGTCGGTGTCGCAGGGTATTCGGGTTCGAGTCCCGGCAGTGCCATGGATATTTGTAGTGGTTCTGAATCCACTTTAAACCGTAAGCTGAGGGCTAATAGTAGTTTGGGAATAGGGCTGACAAACCTACACCATAAAAAAAAGAAAACATCTCATGTTTCGGAATTTGCAATAGGCGTACGGCCTTGGCTACAATGGAGATGTTGCACCAATGATGATAAGGATATTGATATCTATTATTGATAAATTTATTCTTATTTTTTTAAGTTAATCCTTGATGTTTGTCTTCCCATCAAATTCAGTTTTGTTATGGTAATCCTTGGAGTTTGTCTTCCCATCCAGTTCAGTTTTGTTATGTTAATCCTTGATGTTTGCCAAAATAATTTACTTAGCTTAAAATAATTTTAAAGAACAGGATTCTTTGGAACATTATTTTCTCTGATCAAACAAGTAGTTTTTAATTTAACATATAGAAATGCATTTTAAAATTTCTGATAAAAATTTTAAATTTTGGTTAAATTAGACGAAAAAAATCTAGATTTGTTTTTCTTACACGTGCTATGAATATTTTTTATCGATAACTATATTTCAAGTGCTATGGATAATTATATTTTTTGTGCTATGGAATATATGTCCCCATTCTTAATTTTCTATATTGCTTTAACAACAGTATTCATTAACAGTAATTGAAGCATTGTATTAAATGTATTAATTAAAACAAGGCAAAAATTACAACGTAGAGCAAATGGCTAGCTCTTTGGTTTACTACAGATTTAAGACTCGAATCCCAGCGATGACACGGATGTTTCTTAGTGTTTCGGAATCCACGTAAACAATAGCTTAAAGTATGCAAAAAATTATCGTAAAGCGACAAACAAAAACCAAACCAAGCCAAACCTCCCAAAATATAATAATCCTAATAAAATATAATAATCCAACAAATTTCAACTCCTTTAATGTGTTGTTCATGGAACAACAAATAAGGGACGCATTATTACTAACAGTAGTGAGTAATAATTTGGCTCTATAACAGCTCTGTATATCTACTATTTGGCTCTAACTCTCATTTCTATACCTTGCAGGCTCTAAAAAGTTATTTCGTCTACTCAATATTATCGGAATGCGTTGCTAGTTGTGTTTTTGACTTGTAAGCAATCATCTAGTTAGTAGAAATAACATTATTTGTAGTATCTTCATATGTTGTTCATGGTATACATAAATGAACATGAGATCCATTAAAGTACAACTACAATAACAAAGAGGTACATTAATAATACAATTACTGCTTCTTCTGTAGAGTAATTATAAAATCAAAAATGAATAACTAATTCACCTTTTAAAATAAAATATACACGCCTAATTAAGGAAAAATATATTCTTCCACATTCCATCACATCATTGAGTTACTTTGAATCATGAATTGTACCACGAAATTTAGTTTCAAGAGAGTTTTACCACAAAGTTTAACTTCATTAAATGTCTACCTTTTAACAATACCTTAAGTAGAGTGAAAGTGCTTGTTTGACTAGCAGAGAGCTTCTAAGAGTTGGATAAATGCTTAATGCCAGACTTTTAGGCATAGCATTTAATTTGTTCAGCAGATGTGTTAAGAATAAAATAGCAGTTCCAGCGAATACCACCGACTGGGCTTGAATAAATTTAATCTTATTGTGGTAAATCTACTGAGAAAGTTATAGTACTTGCATGCATTTACAAGTTATTTTCTGATTCAAAATTACCTTTTTTTAATTTTTTTTAGTGAAAGGTAATTGCTTTAGTTTAAAAATTGATACTTGAAATGAAAAAAATTTAAATCCTTTGGTTTTAATTAGAACCAAGATTAAACTTTTTTAAGTCCCGATTATATTTATTAATATTAATTTTTATTAAAAAAACGAAATTATTTTTAACTCCAAATTAATTTGTCTTGGAAGTTTTAAATAAAATTATAATGGCAGTGCATTTTTTTTAATTATAGATTTCAATTATGTATTTCAATTATTTTAAATTTGTTTTTAACCAACATTATTATGTAGGATAATATTATAATAATGATAGTGTATTTTTTCATTATACATTTCAAACATTTTTTTGAAAATTACATTATGTTTCGTGTAATGTTCAATATAATATTTGACATTACTTTTTTAATTATGCATTAAATAATATTTCCATTATTTTAAAATATGTTTTAACCAACATTATTTTGGTTTAAATTTAGGATTTAGGAAATTAAAATATTACCTGACAGTAATATTTTAAAAATTAAAATATTAAATATTAATTAAAATATTACCTGACCGTAATATTTTAATTTCTAAAATAAATTAAGCAGTTATTAAATTATTAGAGCAGTTTACTTGGGTACTCAAAATAAAAAAAAGTTGTATCTTGGGATTCAATGAGAAATCTGCTTGACGATTTTTATTTATTTATTTTTATCTCGTGGACAATAAGGTTTCCAGGAACAAAAGGTCATTTTTATACTACAATGCTGCTCTGGAATTATAAAAAATTCAACTATTAAATTCTGCTAAATTAAATTGTTGTCCCACCTTTCTTAGAAACTTTAAAAAATTCTGGACATGTGCTTTATTTCATGGTAAGAAAAAAATTAATCTTTCTAGAAACATTGTTTTTCTTCATTCTTGGGGCCAGCGTTAAATTAAACAAACGTGTTTTAATTTTTAGAATGTTAATAAAATGAGCGAACATTTTCAGTGAGATATTGCCTCTTTTTTAAAAAGCTTCTTTTATAATTACAAATGTGTATTTATTAATTTATTATAAAATAATGAAAAGGGATAATTTTAACAGCAGTCATTTGATCAATGTATCATAGTTAAAAATTTTATTTGAAAGGCCAAACAATAAATTTTATCAAATAAAATTTTTAATGACTCAAATTTACAATATGAAATTTTTTGGAATTTATTATTTATGAAAACAAAAATATTTTATTCAAAAAATATTCTTTTTTAGTTTCGTATAACACGAGTATTTATAACAAGGAGGACTGAATTTTTTAACTATGGTACATGTTAAATGAAAGTTGTTAAAATTATCGACCATATTGCACTGATATTGACTATACTTTTTATACAACAAAAAAAGGATTCAATTTGGATTATGTATTTTTAATACACTGAATTTCAACAAAATCAAGTTTAAAATTTGAAATAGAGAAAGATTATAAACTAACATAACATAAATTTTCTGCATAAAGTCTCATTTTATATTATATCGATGGATATTGTACGCCAATTGTGTGCAGTTGCCAAAGTGACTTGGGCAGTAGTGTCTTGGATAGATCTTGCGCCGATAGGCTTTTAAGTTCTAGGGCAACCTACAAGTAGAGCAGTTGAATCAAAAGCTTCCATGTTTATGTCGGGAACGGAAATTATAAATTCCTAGGCTAGAATATCCTTTAAGAGAGCCACCTCGAGTAAGAGAGGAAAAGGGTAGGAAATCTCTTAATGTTATCTCCTGATGGTGTTCTTTCAAAACTGTGGTAGTAAAATGTGAGAATCACTTCTTGTTTGGATAAAATTTTGCTATTAATCATAACACTATTTCGCTTCAGAAAGAGACAAATGTAATACAATTTGCACAAAGTTAAAAAAGTACATTCGTCTACTTATTACATTTAATTAATCAATTAATTTTTGAGTTACTAATTTTAACCACAAAATATAATTTTAATTGAGTTTTATCGATAAGTTTAAGGTCCATTCTTCAGTTTTCAATCGTTTTATAATGGTGAAAAAGTCCCCGGATGGTTTCATGTTAAACTCCAAACTTTTGAGAGCAGCATTGTATTTGTTTAGTTGATATATCAAGGCTGGAAAAGCAGTTCCATGAAATTTATAACAGCTACTGCTAGATTGATTGGAACTGCTTCTAATAAATCGACTAAAGTATGCTGCTTTCAAGGTTTTACAGGATATATCTAGGCTAAATTTCATTAGTTGAATATTAATGCAATTAGAATTTATATCAAATATCAAGAAAATAAAATTACATGACAAATTACATTTATTGATTTTAAAAAAAGTGAAATTTTTTTTATAATTGGATCATAGTATTATCATCATCATCTTCTATGCGCGGAAATAATTATGATTTTAAATTTAAAATTAATATTCAGCAAAACCCTATGAATATGACTCCCCCCTGCCCTATGTAGAGATAAATTTATTTTAATTTTGATTCAGTTGAAATGGCTTGTTATTAAAAAATTTCTTACATATATTATCTTGTATATAACATATAAATTATTGTTGTTTTGCTAATGAAACTTTTCTACTTATAATATTCACAAATTATAAATCAGACAACCAAGATTATAAACCCATATATATTTATAAAATTAAAAACACCAATTATGTATTTAAAATTTTCGAAGACTATTAATAAGAAATTTATTTCCATTTTTCATTTTTAAATTATATTTGGGCTCGTTTTAAATGAATATAAAAGTTTTATTTTAATTTAATTTTATTCAACTTCTATATAACATTTATAAATCATATAACTTTTGAACAGTTGCCTACCAAGAATAAAATATGAATTTTAAGACAAAGTCAATAACATACAAATTGTAGTTTTTCTGTTGACAAAACTTTCCTACTTACAATATTCACAAATTAAAAATCAAAGAACAAAAATTATAAACCCATATATATTTATAAAATTATAAACACCAATTCAATTATGTATATAAATAATTTTCGAAGACTATAAATAAGAAATTTGTTATTTTCATTTGTAATTTTAAAAATACATGTTACTCATTTTAAATGAATATAAAAGTCTTATTTTAATTAAATTTTATTCAATTTCCTATACAACATTAATAAATCTTAACTTTTTGAACAGTTGCATACCAAGAATAAATTATGAATATCTTAGAACAAAACAATAATATACAAATTATAGTTATTTTGTAGATGAAACTTTTCTACTTATATTCACAACTAGGGATTGCAATACCGGTATACTGGAATACCGAATACCGGTATTTTGAGCCATTTGTACAACTTTGTAATACCGGTATTCACAAGTTTAAATACCGTTTTTTCGGTATTTACTAGAAATTTAGAATTCTTATCTAAGAATTCTTATCTGTGAAAACAAGGTTGTAGTTGTGAAGAAAGTGTGTAATATTTCGATATTTTTTAAATTGGTGAATTTGTTATTCACATTGTATTTGCACATTGTATTCCTCGGGTGAGGCATAATAGCATGGTGCCCGGCCAGTCAAGTTACATGACGTCTAGACCGAGCTTTTTTTGCGGCACCTTTCATCAGTTTTGTAGGCCTTTGGGTCGGACAAATGTAGTCAATAGAATATCATACTTTAGAGTTCAAAATATTTTTCAGATTTATTATATATATACTCATAAATAATACCTCATAATAATGAATAAGAATAACTTTAAAGAACATAAAAAAACAGTTGATAATACTTCGGTGATATTCTTCAGCGACGTTTGCATTTTCTAATAAAACTGGCAAATAAAACAAAAAAACACTTTGTGTTTTCTTTCTTTTCTTTTTTTTTTCTTTTACTACCGGTATTAAAACCAGTATCCCGGTATTAAGATCTAAAAAATACCGAATACCGGTAATGAACTTTAGGTCCGATATTGCTATCCCTAGATGCCCTATTAATATAAATAAGAGGACTCTAAAACACGACAGACGCTGCATACAAACGATTAAATGCGCTTCACAGAAACAACAGATCGAGATCCTAGGAGCAGCAAGAACTAATTTATAATATCTAAATATTTTTTTTTTTTTTTTTTTTTGGGCAAGTGCAAACCTAGAATAAATTTTTTTCACTTTTCTAAGAGATATTTACAAACAATTGCCCGGCCATTCCTGCCGGAGCCATTCATGCCCCGAGCCATACCTGCCCCGGCATTCATGCCCGACCATTCCAGCCCGAGCCATTCCTGCCCCTGCCATACATGCCCGAGCCATTCAAAAAAGTAAAAGAACATCTTATTTATCTTGCCTCGGCCAAGATAAATAACATGTTCCTTTACTTTTTTGATTCTTTATATACTGTTTAAGTTAAAAAAAATTTTCTGATATTAACATTCTCTAATAAAACTGGCAAATAAAACAAAAAAGCACGTGTCTTTTTTTTTTTTTTTTTTTTTTTTTTTTTTTACTTAAAATTTCTACTACCGGTATTAAAACCGGTATCCCGGTATTAAGATCTAAAAAATACCGAATACCGGTAATGAACTTTTGGTCCGATATTGCAATCCCTATTCACAACTTATAAAACAACAAACAAAAAATTTTAAACCCATATGCATTTATAAAATTATAAACACCATGTATGTATTTATAATTTTCCAACACTATAAATAAGAAATTCGTTATTTTCATTTTTAATTTTAAAATTGAATGTTACTCTTTTTAAATGAATATAAGAGTTATATTTAATTCAGCTTCGTATATAACATTTATATATCTTAACTTCTTGAACAGTTGCATACTAAGCATAAAATATAAATTTCTAAAGACATGGGAGCAAATTGTGTATTTTTATTTTACGTAACTCCTAGTTAAGAAGTTGTTTCCTAGAATTTAGTGAAATATTTACAGAAAAGCCTTTAATTTCTTTTTGACTTCTAGCCAATTATGTTTTCTCAGAAGAGAAAAAATGCATTTCTTTCTACAGTGTGGTCGTGGATTATAAAAAAAATTAGTAATTAAATTCTGCTAAATTAAATTGTTTTCCCAGTTCACAAGACTTTGAAAAATTAAGTAGTTTTTTTCTCTGCTAACGTAGAAAAAATTCTTTAAAAAAAAATTATTTTTTCTTTTGGATTTTCTTGAGCCAGCACATCTTACTTATCAAATAAGAGATTTAATTTTTTGTTCTTCTTTTGTAGGAAGTACTTTTAGGCACTATATTGCATTTCGTTTGTAAGAAATACTTTTTAGACACTATAATGCATTTCGTTTGTAAACAATACTGCACGGTCACTATATTGCACTGCGTTTGTAAGAATTTCTTTTTAGGCACTATATTGCACTTCGTTTGTAAGAAATACTTTTTAGTCACCAAAATACACTTTGTTTATAAGAAATACTTTTTAGGCATTATATTGTAGGGCAAAATTGAGCCCAAAGAGTCAGTTACAAACAAACATGCAGGTGAAACTAATAAAAGCGTATTAATTAAAATAATTAGGTTAAAATATTTTCTTTCATTAAGAAGTATTATTTTAAATTCAAACAACTTTTGAAAGAATAAGAGAAGAAGTTTGAAATGATTTAAAATTTTATATCATACATTTTTTTTTTCTAATGCAGCCGGCAAACATTTACACAGTTGTCTTTGATGCCTTAAGGCAGTGGTCTCCAAACTTTCCAGCCTTAAGGCCATACTGCTTACTCCAGGTGCCAAAACCGTTTTGATTTTTCTGCCATTATCTCTAATTTCTAGACTAGTCGCCAAGTACCCGCTCTACAAACTATTGTCAGTGAAAAATTACAATTACATAAATTTCATTAGTATTTATATGCGATACTCTTTACCACTTGCGATACTCTTTACCATTTATTTTATGTTAGTTCTTTCACTAGTTTATAATGTTAGTGGGATTCATTTAAATTATTTGTTAGTTGTTATGTTTAAGTTAAATTTTCTGCGTATTATACTTGTCATTAAGTTTTACCTAGCAAATAAATAAAACAGAATTAATATCATTCTGTGTTTTTTTATCCAACTTATTACAGCAACAATAAGCTATTCGCTGTCACGGGCCGGATTGATGACACTGGCGGGCCGGATTTGGCCAGCGAGCCGTAATTTGGAGACCCCTGCCTTAAGACAAGCGTTGCATTGACGTTACTCACTTAGCACTACCCAAAAAGTGCGTGTAATTTGAAGATAGAGCGTTGCGGGGGTATTGTTACTCCGCGTCCGTGGCTTATTTTAAAGCTACACGTATTGATATTTGTAGTGGTTCGGAATCCACTTTAAACCGTAGGTCCGGTCGGTCTAATATGATCGTAGAGCGTTGCGGGGGTATTGTTATTCCGCATCCGTAGCTTACGATCATATTAGACCGGTACCGGTACTGGCCTTTGGTACTACAGGCTTCAGATTCGAATTCTGGTGGTAGCATGAACGTTTGTTAGTGGTTCAGAAACCACACCACGTTAAGCTGTAGGTCCCGGTCTAATTAACCCTCGTGTGCACAAGATGGTCAAGAGCAAGACAAACCAAACGAATCTTGCACCAATCAACAGTCGCGCATGAATACTAGTTCTAATAATTAAAATTTTAAATTACGGGATAAAAAATGTGAAAGGGAAAAGTTGCTAAATCCCACATTAATTCTTCTCTGCACTTGCAGGTTCTGATCAAGTTTTAAAAAGTTAACATTTTCGTTAGAGATTAGAGACGGTATTCAGTACGTCAAGTGCTTTATTGGATCAAAATGTTTACTGAAACAAATGCATGGCGATGAATAATTTAGACGACTGGCAACTATGAGAATCGACAAAAATGTGGGGAAAAAATTGGCCAATTATTTTGAAAAGACCTTTAACTGAGTTAGAACTTAACATGGAAGAAAACTACATTGTCCCAAAAATTGACCTATAATGGATTTCTTAGTAATAGATATTTAATTTGTTAGTTTCAACAATTAGGCCGAGTGGCTAGCGCTCTGGCGCTTGGTACCACAGGTTTCGGGTTCGAGTCCCGGCGGTGCCATGGATGTTTGTAGAGATTCGGAATCCACTTTAAACCGTAGGTCTCGGTCCTAATAGGATCGTAGAAAGTTGCGGGGGCATTGTTACTCCGCGTGGCTTATCTTCAAGTTACACGCGCCCCCTGGGTAATGCAAAGTGAGTAACATGTGTGCAGCGCTTGCCTTAAGGCATCCAAGAATAAGCTGTCTAAGTGTTTGCCAGCTGCATTAGAACAAAAAAAGTTTCAACAATTAGTATTTATATCATTTTTTTTTTAACATTTATATCCGTGAGTTTCACAAATGTATGTCTCCACACATTGCACCGCTCTGTTTGAATCACCCGAATTTGCCCTTTTGCCAAATTTACACACAAATGGTGGTCGAACTGCACATAGGTCGAACGCTCCGTATGAGATTCTCACAAAATGCTTACTAAAAAGAATTGGAAGGCGATGAACACTTTAGTCGGCCAGCAACTATGAGAATCGACTAAAATGTGGGGAAAATGGTTAGGCATTTTGAGAAAACCGTTGATGAAGTGTCCAAAGAATGCGCGAATCTACCAACAATGACGAAGACATAGTAAGAAAAATTTTGTTGGAAGGTTACGACACGAAAACTTTTTGTGCCGAATGGTTCCTTGGGTTCTCGAAAGAGAATAAACAGGATATTTTTTTACACGTTGCTCTCCATAAAGCAGTTTTTATTTGAAAGACGGCTTGACACACTAGAACATGCTGCACATCCTTGGACTTCATTTCCTATGTATATACTGCACTAAGATTAGCCTCATTTAAAGAGAGGTTAAATTTAAAATCCGATTTGAATGAAAATTGCCGAGTACACATTTTAAAATTTTCCAATTATTTGCTTGGCATCATTGGTGTTTTTAAAATAATTTTAACATTTAACTACTTAAATTACTGATTTTTATGCTTTCCTTCTTAAATGTGTTTAGTAAAATTTTTTAAGGTAAACCTAAATTTTTCTGTGGAATGGATTCAAAGAATGGATATTCAGATTGGCCGTCTATTTTACGCTGTATGGACGAAGAAAATGGGACTACTGGTGAAGATGTTGCAGATCTGAATCTTTTAATGTAACTTGATTCAAGTCCTGGTCTTGTTGAAGACATGGATACTGCTAAAGCCATTTTTTAACATGGAACTTCTACAGGTCAAGAAATTGATAGATGTGCTGTAGAGGAATCTATTCGTGAAACGAGATCAATCTTCGCCTGAAAATCCTAGTTTAAAATCGATTGCCGATCCTGAAATAAGGCAACTTTCTCCTGGAGAAGCTAGCAGAGCAAAACCTTCTAATGGAAAAGTCTGCGATATCGGATTTATTTCTAAAACATCAGACTACTATCATGACAACTTCCAATTAATAACTTACAGATATTCTGGTATCCTAGAAGGCATGATAAATGGAAGCGTGAAAGAATTTGTCAAACGTGTCTTCGCAATTTTTTTTGTTTACAGATCACACGTGGCGGGTGGTCTCACTTGTCACAGGACAGTACTGGAATGGCTATCGCGTTTCAATATTTCTGTAACCAAATATGGTTATATTTATCTTGTTACGTATGAATGCATAAGATCGCTACAGAAACTCAAAGAAATCACGGATCAATATTTTGAAATATTCAGGAATAAAGTTAGTGCACTCGGAAGAGAGGAAAATATAGATTCTCTTCCTGATTTTATTTCCGGGGATATAAGAGGCAAATATATATTTTAATAAACATTTAAATTTACTTGTGTGTAGCTTCTTTAGGATATCCAACAGAAATTATTCTGAGGGTATAGTGGGTGACAGTGTCAGAGCTCTACTTATGAGGAGCTGAAAATTAATGAAGGTAAATTTCGAAGATGAAAATTTTGCAAGATTGCGCGTAAGGAAAGCTGCAAGACTTGTTAAGGCACTTTGTACTCGTATGTAAATACTCAATTTGATGGATTCCAAGCATCTATTTTTAGGCGTACTTACTTTTAGAAGGTCACGAAAATTATTTTAAACTGTAAATATCAATTTAAAGAGTTTTTAATTAATGCAATGATATTTTTGTATGTTACGTTTTGTTTTGTTTTTAATGCTTGCCTTTTTAGAAAAGAGAATGCGAGGAAATAATACTTGCTTACGTTCTTTTTAATAAATTGTATCATAATATTAAGTATCATAATTAAAGTTGCAAGACTTGTTAAGTTAACGTAAACTGGACCAACTTACACAATTAAGGAATGCTGAAATGGATAATATTTTCTTATAAAAGTTGTCTTGCGCTTACGAAATTCGTTTGAGGCTCTCAAAGGTTTGCAAGCTATTCCTCTTTTTTCCCTTGATCTCAATTGTGTACTCGTTTGTGAACGACTCAACTTGCTTGATACAAGCATCTATTTATAGGTGCACTTACTTTTAAAATGTAACAACAAATTATTTTAAACTGTAAATACCAATTTAAAGATTTGTTAGTTAATGCAGTGATGTTTTTATATGTTACGTTTTTTTATTATTATTTTTTAAAGCTTATCTTTTCTGGAAAGAGAATGTCAGGAAATAATGCTTGCTTGTTTTACTTTTTAATAAATTGTATGCTACTATTCGTTTTTCATTGTTTGTTTTTGTCAATCCCGTTTGCACTTCCAAACCAACTTATTTTTTCTTGCAGTCTGTAAAAAAAATTTTTTGTTCTAATGCAGTTGGCAAACACTTGGACAGCTTGGTCTTGGATGCCTTAAGGCAAGCGCTGCACAGACGTTATTCGCTTTGCATTACTCAGAGGGCGCGTGTAACTTGAAGATAAGCCAAGGACGCGGAGTAACAATGTCCCCGCAACGCTCTAGGACCTGAATGGCCGAGTGGCTAGCGCTCTGGCGCTCGGTACTATAGATTATGGGTTCGAGTCCCGGCGGTGCCATGGATGTTTGTAGTGGTTCGGAATCCACTTTAAACTGTAGGTCCCGGTCTCTTTAGCCCTCGTGCGCATAAGATGACCGTAGAGCGACAAGCCAAATCAGCCAAATCGCAACGCTCTACGATCTTATTAGGACCGGGACCTACGGTTTAAAGTGGATTCCGAGCCACTACAAACATCCATGGCACCACCAGGACTCGAACCCGAAACCTGTGGTACCGAGCGCCAAAGCGCTAGCCACTCGGCCATTCAGTCCCTGTCTGTAAAAATAGGTGTGCAAGTTTATAATCAAAAGTGATATGATCTGTGAAAATGGTGAATCCGCTCGTTTACAGACTTTCTTAAATCAAACTTTGACATACTGAAAATCAATATTGACAGAGCAGAATTTAACATTGAGGGCCTGAATGGCCGAGTGGCTAGCGCTCTGGCGCTCGGTACTACAGGTTTCGGGTTCGAGTCCCGGCGGTGCCATGGATGTTTGTAGTGATTCGGAATCCACTTTAAAACAGTAGGTCCCGGTCTAATAGGATCGCAGAACTTTGCGGGGGCATTGTTACTCCGTGGCTTATCTTCAAGTTGCACGCGCCCTCTAGGTAATGCAAAGTGAGTAACGTCTGTGTAGCGCTTGCCTTAAGGCATCCATGACTAAGCTGTCTAAGTGTTTTCCAAATGCATTAGAAAGAAAAAAAAATATTTAAAACATTTACTTACAGTGCTTCAAAATTTGAAATAAAAACTTTCTTTAACAGCAAATGGAATTAATTTTAGTTTTTTTTAGGTTTAAGTTGCATATAACTACCAATAGATGGCGCCAGACAAATTTAAAAAAATGAATGAATATTATTTATAAAGGACTTTCCTTTAAAAAAAAATTTTTTTTTTTTTTTATTACTTGTTTATTTACATTTGTAGAATGTACATAAAATGCGTTATTTGCTGGTTTATAATATATATTGCATATCTTAAACCATGAATACATAATTTTAAAACAATAAAAGTATAAAGATATATTATTTTTCACCTTTTTTAAGCAGAGCTGCACTGTTGTGAAAATACGTAAAAGTAACGTTAGAAAACTTGTATACGTTATAAATAAATTTTTTTATGAAACTGGTGCATAAAATTGTGATTTCATGGTATTTTATAGTTACCTTTGCTATAGTTGCTATATTATAGCCCGTTAAATTTTTCCAGTCTTGCATGCTTTCTGAAGCATGTGCTGTTTACGATGCTTTCATATTTATAGTTCATTTATTTACCATAATTTATGTATTCTAAGCTTATATTTTCTTCCTGTCCTATAAGCATTTAATGCCAAAAAAAGATCATAAATCTAACAGTATAATAGTTTATAATGGTCATATTATGGTTCTCGTAATATTAAAAAAGTATTGAACCAATTTCTTTCTTAGCACCTAAAAAACACTGAATATGCATATTTATTTTATTTTAGATCCGTAATAAAGATGTCTAGCAAAATGTGTTAACTATAATCGTTTTTATATGTTTAGAGGATATAATGGTCATATAAGTTCTTATCAGTCCTTTTCCCAATAATAATATATATAGAGAGAGAGAGAGAGAATTTTATGTTAAATCTGTTTATTTTTATTGTTGTTGTTTTTCAAATATATACATTATATACAACGAATATATACATGATACAAAAATAAGTATTTCTGTACAAATATAAATAGATGGCATCAAAAAATTATGATTCTGATTTTTTTTAAAGAAAATATTTAAGTTTAAAATAATTCATTATTTTTATTAATGGTCTAATTTATCCTTGTAAAAAAATATCACTAACAAGATTAAAAAATTTTTTATTTGGTCAAAAAGCAAGATTCGTTTCATTAAAAAAAAGTCCACTTAATTTCATTTGTAAATTTAATGAAATATTTTGATGCTTAATTATAGAATAATTGATGCAAATGCTTCTTTCTTCAAATAAAGATACTTTCATATTATTTTAATTTCAATTTTCATGTGGTTTAGATATTTATTCAATGACGTTTTCGAGTCATTCTTCAAAATAAAATGGCAAATCGTTGCCATTTTCATTTAAGAAATTTCAGTACAATATGATTGTGTTTTTAAGGAATATCCTATACATAATAATAAATCATAAATATATTTTTAACCAAAAGTTTCATTTAACAAGATGTAAATCATGGATATATATATATATATATATATATATGAGCGTAGGGCTGACAACCCTACCCCGTAAAAAGAAATATCTCTTGTCTCGAAATCTGCCAGTAAACAGACGGTCTTGGCTCGCCTTGGGGCTATTGCACCAATGAAGAAGAAGATATATATACCTGGCTCGTGGCTCAGTGGCAATGTCAGCCGCTGGTGATTTTAGGGCTGATGTTCAATCTGCTAGCGGCTTTGTTGTAGACACTGTCTCAAACAAAAGAGTACACTCGACGGCATTTGTGATGTTCAGCATCTTACCTCGTTAGTCAGACTATCTGGTGGGAGTTTTTAGGGATATCTCCCCTACGATAGGCAAATTCGGAGTATTTCATCATAAAAGTCCTTCCGGAAGGCACTGCGCCCTTCGTCAACGACACGAAGCTAAGTCAGACTTCTACCTACGGGTGCTCCGTCACAACAGAAGTTACCCCTTATCCTCCATCCATGAGTAGACTACTCATGGGATATCCGTCCCGCATTGCAGAACACTGAGGATTAGACACAATACATATATATGGGGGTGCAGATGTAGGTGTGTAAATTGAGAGTTAATAACTTTTTTTTAAATTGTAAAATGTACTGATTTGGAAGAGCAATCTGTATAACATGTAGTCATACAAAGGAAGTACAAAATATGACAGAGTCTGTTACACTGCACCCGCATTCAAGCACAAGATTCGATTACAATTTAAAACAAACACTGACATCTGGATAAAGGGGATTCGCATCCATCTCTCTTCTGCGAATTCAATGCCCATTTACAGATTGATTCAAATTTATCAGAACAATAATTCCAAAATCCAATAAAATCTCCAGACTACTGCATCCTATTTATTAGAAGTACAGATATCTTGGATGAAAAAAAAAACATGAAATCCATTACACATTTTACAAATGATGCTTGTTTCTTTCACTGCAGATCGTGCGTCAGTGCCATCGCTATGCCTTCCTCTGTGATTCATCTCTCTCTCAACGACACAGCTTCGGGCCACTCCGCTCGAGAAGATGCAAACGACGTGGTCTTCATCCTCACCAGTTCATTCCTCATCTTCACCATGCAATCAGGTAGATCCTTAAAGAAATATATGTCTATGATATTAATTCAAAGGGTTTTTATTCATCCTCACCAGCTCTTTTCTCATCTTCACCTGGGCCTGAATGGCCGCGTGGCTAGCGCTCTGGCGCACGGTACCACAGGTTTCGGGTTCGAGTCCCGGCGGTGCCATGGATGTTTGTAGTGGTTCGGAATCCACTTTAAACTGTAGGTACCGGTCCGTTTACCTAAAGTGTGCATAAGATGACCGTAGAGCGACAAACCAAACCTTATCTTCACCATGCAATCAGGTAGATTCTTAAAGAATTCAACGTCTTTGATATTATTCTAAAGAGTGCTTCATTCCCCGTGTATGTAGTACATAAACTCTTGGAGGCAGAAAAATATTTTGATTGTACATCAGGTAAAAAAATAATTCTTACAATTAAACCTCTCTTTCACTGATGGCGGAGGGCACTAAAATATTTAATTATTTATTGCAGTAAGGAATTATATATATTTGCTATTCATTATTGCATATTAATAAAACTGTTTTCTTTTCAACTTATTGAGCATCGGTTGACGTTAATTTCCACGGGGGATACTAAAAAAACATTATCTTTAAGAAATAAATTTTTGTAATAAGTGGTTTGTATTTGCGTTCCGTATAAGAAAAACACATAACCAAACAGGATGAATACCCATTTCCATAATATCATCGAATTTCCTCATTTTTAAATTGAGACTTCTTTCACGTTAGTTGCGGATATTTCCAATTGGAACATGACTTGGAAAAATTCATTATATGTGACCAGGCCACTCTAGTACGCAATTCGTATGTTCTGGCTAAATATATAGTAGTTCTGCTAAAGTAGGTAAATTTCTGCTGCATAGTATGTTCTGCTAAAACTAAATTTATGTATTTTCAATATATAATTAAAGTTACGAGCGTTTATTATTTAATGAAATGAAACTTTTATTCGTTATTAAACATTTTCATTGACATATTAATTTTATATATGTATATATATATATATATATATATATATGGGTGCCACAGGATTCGGGTTCAAACCCCGGTGGTGCCATGAATGCTTGTAGTGGTTCGAAATCCACTTTAAATCATAGATCCCAGTCTAATATGGCTGTTGGGCGTAAGGCTAACAACTCTACCCTATTAAAAGATAATCATCTCTCGTCTCATAATCTGCCAATAGGCAAACGGCCATTGGTCTACCATGGGACTGTAAAATTAAAAAATAAATAATTTTATAATATTATTCCGAAACTAACTCACTACCCTATACTACAGTCCATGTTGGGCCATGGCCTTCTACCTACTGACAGATTCCAAAACAGGCGATATTTTCTTTTTACAGAGTAGGGTTATCAGCCCTACGCCCTGTCATATTAGATCGGGATCAATGATTTAAAGTGAATTCTGAACCACTACAAACATCCATGGCATCGCCGGGACTCGAAACGGAAACCTGTAACACCCGAGCGACAGTCCGTATAATTCCACATGTTCATATTGGTTACTACTACCATTTACAAAAGAAAAATGAATTTTTAAAAAAAGGATGAAAAGAAACTATTTTCATTATAAAATTATCGAAGTACATGATCGTCTTGGAGTATGCATACATCAAACAAAATAAATGGAAAACTCGTTATAATACTGTAAGGTAAAGAATTGCAATATGTTTTAGATAAAGTATTCTCAATAAATTGCATTTGAATAACGAATTTCTGAAGTTGTGAGGCTTAAAATATTTTACTACTGCTTCCATAACTTATTTTTAAAAATTTATCTTAAGAAAATGCATCACTCTTTTTATGCGAGTGCATTTGTCTTGTAAAGAAAGAAACTGTTTGAATAGAAAACTATTAATTCTACAAGTAATGGACGATCAGATTTGTGCTAAGAACTATATTTATAATGATGTTCACTTTATTTTGAAGCAACACTCTATTTTTTTATTTCATTTTGTTTGATGTATACGTATATAAAAATAATGATGCACTTTATCTGAAGTATGCGAAATATTTGCAATATTCATAAAGATTATTTGAAAAGAAACAATTAATGTCTTACAGGAAATTAAAATTGAAATTTCAAAGCCAAATAGAATTGTAATATGACTAATAATCGTACAATATCAGGAATATTTTGGAATACATTATTTTATACATATTCATACTATGTATTTTTTGGATTGATATAAATAATAGGAAATTAATAAATATATTTCTATTAAAGTATCTCTAAATAAAAAAAAATGTTATAAATTTATTGTATAAAAATTTTTTTCTTAAATTTTTAATTCTTGTAAGAATTTATTTCTCTTTTCTTATTTAACATCAAAATAAAATTTTTATAGATTTAAATATTAAATTAATAAATATCTATAATGATTTTGTGTCATATATATTATTTAAATTTGATTACTTTTATATTCTTAATTGTTGTAATGTGGAAGTTGATCAACCAGATTGTAATTGGGTGTAGTTGTGTTGAGATATTTGAGGCACAGGTTGGATAATTCTCAGCTTTATTTACACACTCACAAGCACCCCATTCATGTAATTAGAGACATGTAATATTTTAACATGTTTAAAGACGTATAATTTTAGGTACGTGGGAGGACTCCTCTTCTAAGCCGAACCTCCGATAATCAGCTACGCACAGAGTGAGCGAAATAAATTTCCTCTCTGTTTAAGAGTGTGTAGGCCATCTAATAAGCAGGGTTACGTTAAATATATTTCGACTCGAGATGAGAGACAATTTCTCAGCGGGAGCGGTGGTTACACTGTACTTCCTGTCTCGAGGCCTACTGACCATATCACCTGAACGCCAAAGGGGGCACTCTTGTCAGTATATAGAAGGAAGCACGGTTACATTGTTAGGGCATGATTGAATCTCTACTATATTCAAAATTTTAGAAAAAGTGTTAGTTATTCTGACTATTGGAACAATCATCAACAACGAAATCTACAATTTTTAAATATAATGTCTTCATATAAATTTTTTAGCATCCCTTTTCTAAGTAATTTTTATAATAAATAAAAAAAAAATTATAGTTTTCCTTTATATATATATATATATAAAGGAAAACTAGAATTTTTATACTAAAATTATATTTTTTAAACTAGAATATATATATATATCAAAAGCATTAACCCTATCAATTTACTTTTTCCGTATTATATTAAATATTAATGATATGATATTAAATAAATAACATCCACTAATTACATTGTTTTGGATTTATTATTATTTATTCCATTCCTTCTATTAGCTCACACTCTCCCTATATATATCTTGTTCAAATTTTCAATCGTTCATAAAATACTTTTTATTCATCCACTCAAGTTTAAATACATTTTTTTTTTAACTTACAGTGGATGACACTTGATGTTAATACAGTTTTTTCAAATATTAATTCAGTAATTAATTTATTTAAGTTGCATATATCTGCCAATAGAGGGCACTAGAGAAACTTAAAAAAATGAATGAAAATTATTTATAAAGGACTTTCTGCAATATAGTGAAAAAAAAGTAGGAATTGACTTAAAAAAAATTTTTTTTTTTATTACTTGTTTTTCAGGTTATGCTCTGTTAGAATCTGGCATTGTGTCTCGCAAAAATGAAGTGAACATCTTAGTGAAGAACGCTACGAATGTTCTGGTAGGAGGATTTGCATATTGGGCATTTGGGTTCGGTTTCAGTTTCGGCCAAAGTTACTCGAATCTTTTTATTGCGTTTGGTTCTTTCTTCATCACAGCAAGCATGGAGGAAATGGGAGTGATATATTCCAAATTCGTTTTTGAGGTAAGTCCTTTTGTAATAATATTAAATAAAAATGAGGTAACTGAATTTTTGAAAGAAAATATTTTTTATCTCAGGAAGTCCTATTGATCATTCAGTGCTATTCTTTACCATTTAATAGCGCCGAGGATGTATACGTGGCGCCATCTATTGGTACAAATTAAAAGTTTTTTTTAATTTATTAACATCATTTAATTTCATAACTTTTTAATTTAATAACTTTTTTAATTTAATACTTCAAATTGTACTTATTTATTTTAGAATATTTTAATTATCTTTAACACGCATTGAAGGAAATAAAAAGCTCTCACTGGCCATATTTGGAAAAAAATTGGCAACAAATATGCAATATAACTAAATGAATAATACTTTTAAATGGTTAGTTAATACTAGTTAAGCGGCAAAGTTAATAAAAATGACTAAATCACCTTTATCCTGTGACGAAATATAAATTATACAAAAATACAAAAAAAAAAAATACGAACTACACAAATAAATGTTTTGTATGTTATCCATCTTTATATTGATTCGATTACATTTAGGAAATGAAAGACATAATTTAACAAAAGTCTACTTTTCAATTAATAAATAATTCTGGAACTTAATTGTTACTTTCATTACTATGGAAATTATTAGCATCCAAAATGGGCGATATAGCTCCTTAGGGGACAGTGGAACCATCAAAAAAGACGATAATAGCCTTTGGTATGTTTAGAGGGACGATAAGGGAAGACATAAAAAAGGAAGTTTAGATAAGAATAATTGCATTTCCTTCATTATATTCAGTGGTAGGAAGGTTTAGTACGGTCACAAATTTGTTAAGAAAAAAACAAGAAACTGCATGCAAATAGCTAATCTTAGGCGAGGCGAGGGCGAGTATTAATTCTTTATCAAAGCACTAGGTTCATCCTTTTCATGGAGATAATTTTTAATGTTATTTATAATTTTTATTTCATATTATCTTTTGTCTAACGTGTCTTACTTACAACATCTTTATTTGCTATGTTTTAAACTATAAGTAGATATATAGATGCATAAAAGTAATAATACATAAAAATAAATATATTTATGTACAGGGTGGTTATAATTAAAGTCCCACTTTCAAAATGCTATAAAAAAAGAAGCACTCGTCACGAGTTCAAATTTAAATTGAGGATACTTGAAGGAATGGTATGGCATCAAAATAAAGTTCTAAAATATATTAACATATGGTGTTGTAAACGGCATAAAGAAAGTGTATTCGGCTGCCAGTGATATTTTGAATCGAAATTAGAATGTATTTGGCATGAGTTGCACATTAAACCAACTGTAGTGTTCAATGTGTTTCATTGTTTCGGTTTTTTGATGGAAAAAAATGACTTCTAAATCATTTAACGGTTGTGACACTGTTAGTAGAAAGCTCATCCACCACGGCAAGGTCATACCAAATTGGATGGGAAAAATCAATGGAATTTTTTTTTTTTTGATGCTATACAGTTTCCAATTTCTTTAAATATCTCCAGTTCAAATTTGTACTCATTGTGACGAATGGTTCTTTTTTTATAGCATTTTGAAAGTGGGACTTTAATTATAATCACCCTGTACATAACATATAGATACATAAAAGTAAATATATATTTGGCTTAAATAAGATAGATTTCCAGGGAGTATTGAGAAATTTTTTTTTCTGAGGTAAGACAAATAATTTGGAAAACACTGGTCTAAAACAAGCAATGAGTTTTGAAGTGCCAAGTTGGAAGCAATATATACATTTTTCTTTTTCTACGTAAAGTTAGCTTATGCGACAACAGCAACCACCTTAATCTCCGGCGCCATGGCAGAACGGTGCAAGTTCACCAGCTACTGTGTGGTCACTGCTCTAGTCATCTTCGTGTACAGCGTACCCGCGGGCTGGATGTGGAGGGACAACGGATTCCTGGCCACGCTCGGAGCGGTGGATGTTGGCGGCTCGGGTGTTGTCCACCTGGTGGGCGGGTGCTGTGGTCTGGTGGCGGCCGCTATCCTTGGGCCTAGAACTGGACGATATGATAAAGGCACTCAACTGCTGCCCTTAGGAAATCCCACTAATGCTCTACTTGGACTTTTTATGCTATGGTAAGACTAAAATTTTTTTATATGTGATGAGCAATTTGCATATATCCTTATTTATTCTGTTACCATAAGTTAATTTCATGCTTATTTCGCTTACAACATTATTACTACATTATTTTATGATTTATGATTATTGCAGATAAAATTTCACAGGATTATAGTTATATAGCGAAAGGGTGCCAAAGGTTGATGTATTGGAACCGTCCAGTCCGATGGTTACCTATATACTGCCTTTTCATTTGTCTTTCCTTTTTACACTCATGTCCATAAATTAAGGATAATGAAGTTCAGGCAAAGAAAGAGACAGAAGCAAAACAAATTTGACTTATTTGTAAAGTCTATTTATTAAACAAAAGGTAAAGAGCAGAAAAGATGCTATATGTTTGACATAATTAATAAAAATTGCGATTTTTACTCCCTGGAGCAAATTTCAAAAAAGAACCTATTTACAAAACACAGTATAACATGGTTAGTATGATGGTTAATATGGAGTATGTCTCCCGGACGATGCAATACAGGCATTACAACGCCTAGGTATGCTGAGTATCAAATTATCAATCTGATCTTGGGGAATATTACACCACTCATCAAGCAATGCCCTCCGAAGTTCCGGTTGACGGGTGAGAGGGGGTTGATGGGCTGCAATTCGTCGGCGAAGCATATCCCGCACATGCTTTATTGGATTCAAGCCCGGTGAGTATACTGGCCAATCCATACGGGTGATATCCTCCAATTGAAGGCATTCGTCTACAATGTTTGCACGGTGAGGACGGGCGTTGTCATCCATAAACAGAAATTCAGCACCCATGGCGCCCCGAAACAAATGTACATGTTGTTCCAGAATGACATCCCAATAGATGTGGCCTGTCATCGTTACACTCTGAACATGCAGGTCTGTTCTGGAACCAAGAATAATTCCTCCCCAAACGAGCCATCCTGCACCACCGTAAAGATGTCATTCAATGGTGTTCTCTTGGTGGTAACGGGTACCTGGCGCTCTCCATATGAAAGTCCGGCGAGAATCACACTGTAAACTAAACCTGGACTCGTCGGAAAACATCACACCAGACCACTGTTGCGGTGTCCACAATGCATGCTCTCTACTCCAGGTTAATCGCAGGCTACAGTGAGTTGCGGTAAGTGGAACGCATCTGACAGGCCTACGAGCATATAGACCAATGTGCCCTAAGCGTCTGTACACGGTCTGCCTTGAAACTGTCGTACCGGTAGCTGAAGAGAGCTGACGAGACAGGTCTAATGCTGTGCTCCGTCTGTTTCTTTTGGCAGTAACTGCTAAATACCGATCCTCATTCGGCGTTGTAACTCGGGGGCGACCAGTGCTGTAACATCTACTCACATTACCATCATCTTGCAATCGTTGCCAAAGCCTGGAGATGACACTCTGGGCGATTCCAAGTTCCTTGGATGCTTCTAGCTGGGTACGTCCATATTCCAGTCGTCCGATAGTTCTACCACGTAAAAAATCATCCAAATGCTTCCTTTGTGCCATAACTATGCGGTTATTGCACTGTAGTGCTTGTGAACAATTTTACTTCTTTGCCACCATTCCTTATATACCCCTCTCTTACACTCTCGTCATTGTGACGTACTATCCGCGCCATCTGGTGGTTTCCTGTAATTTGCATATTCTTCTTCAAGATGTGTGTGATAATTCTACAGGTGAAGTTTTTATTTTAGAGTTAAATTTCTGTGTGATTCTGAATTATTCTTAATTTATGGGCATGAGTGTATTTCCCCTCTCTCTCTTACTAAACACCAGATTTATGATTTATCAAATTTCTACCAAAAAAGTGCCAGATTTTTAATTATCCAGAGTGACTCCATGTCATGGGAAACTGGAAGGAGCTTGATTTCCAGAGCTTGAAAGGAAGAAATTCTCTGAAACCTCACAGATAATTATGAACAAAAAAATTTTTTTAATTAAATTTAAAATGATTAAATAAATTTTAGTCACATAATTAGAATTGAGAATATTCATTTTAGTATATAATGAAAGTGTAAAAAATTAGTCACAAAAGCCTTTAGAAATCTAAAATACTTAAATACAATCCTTGCACGAAATAAAATAGGTAAAGGAAGACATACTATATGAGGATATTTTTATCCATAGTGATTAGGCCAACTGATATTAAAAGGTGCAAAATTTCTCTCAAATTACATTTAATACTTATTTATGGTTTTTTACGTATGAATATAAATTGTTATATTAATGAATTTAATTTTCATCCATTAAAAAGAAAAATTGATTTCTAATACAAGAATAAATTTTTGAAATTTTTTTGCCTAATACAGTAATTCTGGGTTTTTTCTCACTCGTGTTATATCATAATCAACAAACACAGATTTTTTTTTAATTTTAAAACATTCATTTGTTTTTAATTACTTCATGTGGGAATGGCTTGTGATTATCCTTCCACGATTTTTATCCCAATGAACAAGCACAGAAATTCCTTTTTATTTATTTTAAAGAATTCTTTTGTTTTTAATTTTCAGGTGGGGGTGGCTTGGTTTTAGTGCTGGAAGTACAACAGGCATTGTGGACGACAAATGGAAGTACTCTTCAAGGTACAAAACTCCTTTATTCATTCACAAAAAAAAAATTTCTCTTTGTCCTTAACTTTTTTTAGAATTATTTTAACTAGAATTTTTAATGAGCTTAAAATTCAACGAAGCAAATATTTATTTGTTTCTCATAAATCTTTTGTCTTCTTACATAACCGTCAACTCTTTCAAAATCTTATTTTGAATATAAATTTGTCTTAATTAAATTTACAAAAATGGAATCAATGCTGTCTTTTGTCAAATTAATTGCAATGCCACAATAAACAAGCAACAAAGAAGATTTCATTGAACTTCATTTACTAATTAAAAGCACTGATTTAATAACTTCGGTTAAAACGCACCCTTAATTAATCAATAATAAAGAAAAGCAGTAATACATGTTTTTTAAAAATAAATATTTTCAGTGACTTTTATTGAATATTCTGAACAAGTCCGTTTTCGTTTGACTTAATTGAAAAGACAATGAATTAAACAAAAGAATTTTTCTCTTGTGTTCTATCAAAATAATGTTTTGTGAAAAATTGATTAGTGAAACAATAAGTCCTTATTTTCATCCTTTTCAGAAAATCTGGGATTTAATTAATATCTACAATTTAACTTATAACCCTTAATACAATGCAATGCCATTAAAATTTCTTAAATTAAGCAACATGTTTCTATGAAAAAAAATATCTCAAGTTCTTGAAATAAGTGTACCCGGTTTAATAAGCATAAAAAAATAGAAACGAAATTCTGAAATCTTAATTATGGGGAAATCACTTTACTCTTCAGTTGTTTTCAGCCATGTTTAAGCAATTTTTATAGAAAATAACATCAGCAAATTAGATCTTTAAATATTAGAGTCTCAGAATTTTTGGAATAACTCATTCATGTAGGAGAGGATTCGAGTAGTTATGTCAGCCATATCCAGAAATGTTGCAATGTGGACTATCATTTATAAAAAGCTACAGTGAATATTTATTGTCTTTTTAATCGTGCTTTGTCAATATTTATTATATTATAATTTTTATGTACAAAGTAATGAAATATATCTATGTGTGTGTGTCTCTCATCGTGAAAGGAAATATATTTAGTGCATTCCGGTGCATTAGTTGGCCTACGAACTCTCACCCGGAGAGGAAGTATATTTGGCATCCTTTGCGTTGACGAGTTTCGGGTTTTCGGCTTAGAAGTGGAATTCTTTCACGAATCTATATTTATCTCACTTTAAATGTTTTAAATATTGTTTGGCTCTAATTGTATGTGTGCGGTGTTTGTGCGTGTGCAAATAAAGCTGTGAGTTCTCTAACCTGTCTCTCAAGTCTCAACCCAAGCACACGTTACCATCCGGCTGCACAACCTGCACACTACAATTTTTTTCTCTTCTCCTTTTTAATTGAATATAATGTCTATTACAATAATTTAATACAGGGTTTTTTCACAAAGCAGGTCAAATGTCCATCTAACGAACAGTAAAAATATTAAACTTTTCTAAGACCAAACTTTTTATAAAATATAATCATCAAGTAATCAGTCCGGGTATATGCAAAGGAAAAGAAAAACCCTTTTTTAATTATGTGATCAAATATTTGCATTCGTGTTGCAAAGAGAAATTGCATAGGTATTCAGTGAGAGAGAATTTTCAAGTAAGATTTTTTTTACCAGAGTAAAAAAAAATGTAATGGAAGATGTCTAGAAATCCAAATTAACCCGAAAAAATCTTGTATCTCTTTCATATTCGGCACTTGCAAATTTGATTCAACTGCACTGTCTTAAAAGGTATACTGATATAAAACTCATTTAATTATTATTACAGTGTCAAGTAATACTCTATTGATAAAAGTTTTTCAATTCCTTCTGTTAGCTCACACTCTACCTATATATATCTTGTTCAAATTTTCAATCGTTCATAAAATACTTTTTATTCATCCACTCAAGTTCAAATACATTTTTTTTAACTTGTAGCAGTGGATGACACTTGATGTTAATACAGTTTTTTCAAATATTAATTCATTAATTAAATTTAATTAATTAATTTTAGTTTTTTTTTTTAGATTTAAGTTGCATATATCTACCAATAGATGGCGCCAGATAAACTTTAAAAAATGAATGAAAATTATTTATAAAGGGAAATATAGCAATATAGTGAAAAAAAAGTAGGAATTGACTTAAATTTTTTTTGTATATTACTTGTTAAATGCTGCGATTGCGTCTCTGCTTTATAAATAAAACACTTTACACACTTCCTATTACCAAAACTTGAATTTGACTTGTCAGGTTATATTTAAAATATATAAAACACACTGCTTCTGGTCCCATTCGGGATATAATTTTTACAGGCCATATTAAGTCCAAAGGCTGATTTGAAGACCTCTGGTTAAATTCCTCATCAGATATAATTGTTTTATTAACTTTAATACAAGTATGTAGTATATTTGCCACTAACTTTCAAAACTATCTATTTTATTATGTTTAAACTCATCAAAACAAAATATAAAGATGCATATAACAATTTAACGACCTTGAATTTAATAAAGTTGGGGGGTATCTATCAAAATAGGATAAGATGTCGTAAGAAATTTCTTTCATTTTGATATCAGAGGAGCTTAATTTGATATTTTTTCTAATTCGCAAAAGGTTTTCTCAGTTTTTATTGCAATTATTTTGTTTCCGTGGACGAAAATAGCAAATAATAACATTTTGATCACTTAAAAAATTTATTTTAATCTTTTATGAAGGTGTAATAATTAAATTGTGACTCGAAGAATTATGTTATAAATGTTGGAATTCTGTTAAAGGTTATTGATTTTCGATTATGTTCCATTGCTTGCTTGCGTCACAATCTCTTTTTAGTTCCTCACGTATAGTGGCATATTTATTTAAGATAACATAGTTTTTTTCATTTCATTAAAAGCTGTTATTTCTTTCAAGAAATTGCAAACCCTTGTAAATAACATATTTTTATGTAAAATTTTCAATAAAGCAATTTCAAAATTCTAATCATGTCATGCCGTTGGACAATTTCAAAGTTTTATTTTTTTCTGGCGATTGATCAATAAAATACACAAAAAAAACCCAAAATATTAATAAACGTATATTTTATTTATATATATATATATATTATTTATATATATATTTATTTGTATATGTTTTTTATTCACTTATAATAATTTATTAGTTGAATTAAAGTTAAATGCTTGTTTGAGCGTGCAAGGATAGTTCATGTAATTGTGAAGGATAAGGAATATTTTAACTCCAATATAGTAAATTAAAAGAAATAGCCTTATTTTTACAAATTCTCATATAACATTCTGGTCATCCTGAGAAATAAAAATGTCTTTTACGGTTTTTTTTTCTTTTTTTACAGAAGTATTTACACCATATACATTAATTATTTTTATTAGATATATCCAATTAATCTTGATCAGTTCTTTTTATTTTCTTCGTCTAGAGCATCTGTGACAACCATTCTAGCTTCATCCGGAGGAGGATTGATTGGAATGATTTTCAGGTACTATTTTCTATGCTGGATAGGCAGTTAATACTAAAAAAAAGAATTTCATTTGTAATAACAACTTCCTGAATGGCATACAAATTGATTTATTAATTGGAATTTTATTATTTTAAAAATGTACATGCATTGGAAATAAAACTTAATTCGTTCACCTTTTATTTCATACGGTTTAAATTTTCAATTTTGTGGTGAAGTTTTTCAAAATTCTTCATAATCTCGCGTTAAATATCAGCTTGTGTTTTCTGACAAATAAATTAAGTTAATTGAAAATTGAAACATTAATTTAATAAAATTTGAAAAAAAGTTGATTAAAAATTATTTTCAAAACATAAAGTTTCTGATAAAAATTATTAAATAAACAACTAAAATACCGGTTCTATTATAAATCTAGTATTAAATGAAGTTGAAGTTTTCTTAATATTTTCTTAAATATTTTATTTAAATTTATAGATATTAATAATACGAGATTAATAATATGAGAGAGAGAGAAAAGATAATGATTTGAGTTTAATGGTTTGGAATATATTTATATTAGCAAATGTAAATCGGCATTACACGATTTCAGAAAATAAAACTTATTAACTCTTTTATTCAGATTCACATCTGGTCAAGGTAGAATCTTCAGCTATAGTATTAGCTATTCTCGACCTTTGAGATACATTCCAATTATCGGATGGAATCTTCTTTTCTATAGATCTACCGTCTGCTCTTGAGTCAATTCTGGTCTAATTGAATAGTTTTGAGGTCAACGATACGTTCACCCCTATAAATACTTTTTCTCCCATACTATACCTCACTTGTGTGAAAGAATTTAATAAGGGACTAAAAGTTTAGTAAGGGACCCTTACTAAACTCCCAATTGCTATCAAATTTCAATCATCCGGAGATGAGTAATTCGAGAATTCCAGTCAAAAGAACTTATCTAAAACTTAGATCAAAAGCCGACAAATCGTTACATGATATCTTTAATGAAATAATCATTTAAAAAAATAACATAAATCTGTTATTTCAGTTATATTTGTAAATCATAGCAATTTTTTCTGAAAATAGAATTGAAAATAGCATTAAAAGATTCACTATAATATTTTAAAAAGCAGAAAAACTTATTTCCTCGAATTAAACTATGATAATCCTAAAGGAATTGTTCATATACTTCGGACTGCAACATTGTCGACCTCTTCGGGGGATACAGAAGACTAGGATTAAACTGGGTCGTTTTTATTGGTAAAGTGCAGTACAATGTTTTTCTTATTTACTAAGCAAAATTTTAGATAGTTGCAGTTCATCGGTTAGTATATTTTTATTTATTTTACATCGGCCTGTCTATCAGTACAACAGCGTAAAACGTCAACAATGAAAAGTCGCCAAATTTGCATAAAACCCAATTTGTCTCAAATCGGATGATTTCTTCGAGAATATTTATCCAATTTCGAAATTCTTTTCAATTGATCTAATGTATTAAAATTTAAATTTATGGAGCATTCTGATATCTTTTAGAATCAAAATATGTGAAATTCTTTAAACCTTTTATATTACGCTTACTTTTGTAGAATACGAGACATTGAGTAGACATGTTTTGGGCAGAGAGAAATATAAAATAGTTTTTATTTTAACTTTATTTTTTATTCTCGTGATTTTTTTATATATTATAGTTTCTTCGTCAAAGATGGTATCCATGATGTACCTATTCTTATGAATGCAGTAATGGGATCCCTGGTATCAATTTCTGGTAAGAAGAGAAGTTCTACGAAATTTAGTGCAGCTCATGAAAATAATTTATATTTATTGATTTTATTCATTTCACCGACTTTATTTTGGGCCAGAACGCCTATTGAATAGAGCTTTGGGGTTTCGAACCAGAGAAATGGGTTTTTAACAGGAGGAAAACGGGGTATGGTATATTATAAATCTGTAGATAAGAACGTCCTTCCGTTGCTCTCAATGAAGAGATGAGAGTACGAATCTATACAATACCATTTCAAATTCGATGGCAAAATTTTCCGTGATATGTAGGAGTCCCCCTCAATGCATCCTGGTCAAAGCTGTGCACGGCACATGTCTGCTGTTCTGGTTTAGCTGTATATAGTCTGCTGTTCTGGTTTAGCTATCTATAGTCTGCTGTTCAGGTTTAGCTGTATATAGTCTGCTGTTCAGGTTTATTGCTGTTGATCTGCTGCTCTGGTTCATATATTTGTTGTTCTGGTTTAGTAAGACTTCGGGTTGGATACCTAAAATCAGTAAACGACAACAACAGAATTTTCTTGATGTTTTTCAACTAAGAATACGGTTTACTGCGCTTAAAAAAATAGCTATTTTCTAAGCTGAACATTTTCAAAATATTTACCCGACTATCTGCAGGTTATACAGTGTAATGCTTGTCACTTCTGCAATGTAGAACATCTAACTGTACTTTTCGATAAGAGGAAGAATTGTATATTATAAAGCTAAGAAAAAAAAAGCTTAAACGTTATTGGAATGATAATGTCAATTGGGGATTTAAAAAAACAGCTTTCATGATTCGTTCAGCTTAATTAAGATTAAGAGTAATCTTGTGAATATCACGTTAATTAGCGCAACACTCGATACCTAAAGAGCATAACCGAGCAGAAAAGAAAGTATTATGGGAATAAATCTGCAGGACATGTCTGTTCGTTGTATGCGAATAAGACATTCTTGGGTAATGATGAAACTACTTTTGGGGGCCACTTCCCCAAATGTCACACTTCTGTGATATGTCGAGAAAAATGTCCATGTAAAGCATGAATCTTGGACTAGTAGCAACATGTGCAGCTAGTGTGCAGGAAGGATGAGGTTCGAATCCACTGGTGACATGATTGAGGAATGATTGTATAACACAAAAATTCATACGAGCCAACATCGTTTCCATTGTTTTTATCGAAATCAAGCACTTCCTTCTTTAGTCATTAACCACTGAAAATGCAGATTGAGACATAACCAGAATACATCAAGGACCTGCGCCTCCATTTAGTCATGACAATTAGTATATAACGCCTACATTTAGTCATGACGTTCCCGCGGATAACATTGGGATTCAACATTCTCTCCCCTTCGTATTAGAACCCAATTAATGTTCTGAGTTATAGAATTATCGTGTCCATGTCCGGTATACACGCGAGAGTTTCCGGTTGTCAACGATTGTCTGATTTGAAAATGGGCTTCTTCAGTTCAGAAACTCAACTTGCTATATATATCATAAGTAAACGATTAAAAATAATAAATAGGGTTAGAAATAATTATTTTTTGTAATTGTTGAAGAATTATACATCATGAAAAATCATATTTTTCAAGATTGTTTCTTTAATGAAAAATATCTATACATAACTGATGATGAATGAAGTGGTATATGGGGATGTGAAGCAACAAGGACTATAATCCCCTAATCACTATATATATAAACAGTTAGTTTTTTCCTTATTTTTCAATATGTCACTCTCCACAACGTTCTACGATCGTGTTAGACCGGGACCTACGGTTTAAAGTGGATTCCGAACTACTACAATAAATAGGGTTGGTACCGAGGTACCCTGTGGTACCGAGTGCCAGAGCGCTAGCCACTCGGCCATTCAGGCCCATCTATACATAACATAACTAAGTTACACTTTTTACTTATTTATTTTAGTTTTTACTTATTATGCTTTTACGCGTTGCCATTATCTGTATCTTGATGTTTCAGTTTTTAATTCCTCATTTATTAATTTAATCAGTATTTGAAAGGACAAGCAAAAGAGAGCAGCTTTGGTTACTGTTTTGGTTCCCATAGATTAACCTCGAGTTTATTAAAAGAATATAACATGCACATATACTATAACACATATAGTATAACGCATATAACATACATAAGCATTAAAAAACACATTTGTTACAAACTCCAAACTGGTGTCTTTTTTCACAACGTAAATAACATGTGCAAAGCTTAACGGGCATACTTTTAAGAAACAAATAAAAGGCTTGTGTCAAATTAAGAGCAATTTTTAATACTTAATAATATTTAAAATTAAATATTATTTTCTTTAGCTAAAATTAGTTTGAGGACGAAAATTTACAAATTTACAAAAATAATCATAATAATAAGGTTTGATTGAGCTATTGATAGCTCTTACAAAAATATTTAGTATATAGCAATATCTACTAAATTTTGATAAACACTAATATTTCTAATAATTTTTAATTGCTTTCTTTATCCGTAGTAATCCAGACACTAAATAGAAAAAAAAAAAACGACAACCTATAAAAACAATAAGCCTTTGAACAACACGAACAAAGATCATGTAATGGAATCCAATCGCCGGTAGTGGATTGTAATCCTCTTCAGACAAATTAATGGGCGAGAGTATTTATTAGGTACTTGTTCTTGAACCGAGGTGGACAGAGATCCCTAATTCTGTCTCTCCACAATACCATTAATTTTCGTTATTGGCATTAAATTGCTTTGAGCATTATTTCTTTTGGCTGTTTCGTTACACTGGTTTCTTCTGCGGTGGATTTTAATGAGGAGGAAAAGTAGAAACAGTACTGCACGGAAGGAATTTATTCTAACCCTTACCTTGGTGAATCCCAAAAGTTACATTCTGTTATAACGGAAACTATACAAAATTTTATTTTTTGAATAAGCAATCCATTAAAGACATATAATCTTAATTTATTTTTATTTATTTATATGCATAATTGAAATGAATGTATTGCTTCTTTTTTTTAAAATTACTAATATTGAGTAGTCTTAGTCTTAATTGGCAGCATGTTGAATTTCTGAAATAGGCAAACTTGGCTAAAATCTAGTTGGTAGGTAAGTACGTGTTGTGTTTGCCAAATTCGGCTAAGTTGCGCCAAATAATTTTATATGCTTGAACACGCCTTTCTTTAAAAAAAAAAAAAGGCTTTAATCCTCACTATCTAGGTCAGAAATCCGATATGTGAAGTCTGACAAAAATCTCTCGTCTACAGCGTACTGAATACCACAAACATCATAGACTCTGTTTACGATGAATGGTTGGAATGACCAGACTGTCCTTCCATTGATCTCGTAGAACAAGGGGTGCAAACCATCTAGATACCATGGGTTTGGTTTGGTTTGCCGCTCTACGGTCATCGTGCGCACACGAGGGTTAAACAGACCGAGACTTATAGTTTAAGGTGGATTCCGAACCACTCACAAACATCCATGCCACCGATACTGGATACCAATGCCCAGAGCGGTAGCCACTTGACCAACAGGCCGCTAGACACCATGGGAGACGAGGTGTTCAAAATTGGGGTGTAAAATGTTGATATAAAATAAAAGTTGTTTGATAAAGAAATGTTGATTGAACTTCTCGATTCTTCTTTATAATCAGATTTAAAAACATCCCTAATTTCTAAGGCATCAATGATAGAAAAATACCAAGGATTCATTTATGAAATAGTAAATTGTTTATTGCCTTTCATAAGCATAAAACTTTTCGGACAATGTATTCTCGTCTTATGTGATTATTAAAAATAAATATCGAAATAAGCTTCATGATGCTCCTGACATTTGAATCTAATTTTTAAATAACTAAGCTCCATTAAATACCCTCCATGGATTGCATTCATATTCTTGAAAGGCATATCTATCATGTTGAATAATTATTGTGAGCTTTCATCGTAAGTTTATGAGTTTGAGGACGCTATTTGTTTTGATGTATGGCTGTTATTTTAAAAAACTGGAATAAATTTTACAATGTAAACAATCAAAAATAAAAGCCTCCAAGTTTCATCAACTTGAGTAGTTTGATTAATTTGCTCGCTAACCTAATAATATTACTACTTAGCACAAACAAAAATACTTTGGGCAGTTGGATAAGTAAGGTTTAGTTTGTCGTTCTACGGTCATTTTATGCACACTTTAGGCTAATTAGACAGGGACCTATAGTTTAAAGTGAATTTCGAACCGCTAACAAACGTTTATGCCACGGCCAGGATTCGAACCTGGAGCCTGCATTATGAAAGGCCAGAGCGCTAACCAATTGGCCATCGGGCCACGGATGGGTGAGGCGGGCTATAAAAAATGGAAAATGTTGGGACGCACTAGTTTAGAGTTTTGTGAATCAGAAAGGAACACCATTTCAAGAGGAATATATTTTGTAGTGTGAAATGATAAAACTGTCTTCCTTCAGGCGGCTGTACTATAGTTCGCCCATGGGAAGCCATTGTCATTGGCATGGTGGGAGGCATCTTGGTTCTGACTGCCATTCCTCTGATCGATAAACTGCACATCGACGATCCCACCAACACTTTTGCCGTGCATGGAATCGCAGGAGCTTGGGGAATGCTGTCCATAGGGCTTTTTTCGGTAAAGGACAACATGAGGAACTACACCAGAGGTCTGGATGGACTCTTCAAAGGAGGTGGTTGGAAACTGATTGGAATACAAGCTATGGCATGTGGAATATTGTTTGCTTGGAGCACAGTGGTTTCTACAGTTCTGCTTTTTGTGAGTATGAAATACATTACTTTTTAAAGTAAAGGTTTGGTTGAGAGTACGTTTAAGAGAAAAATAATAACGTTTTTACTTTTTTTATTATTATTTTTCGAACCATAAAAGTTCTGCCTTTAACGAATGCATCCTTTAGTGGGTTTTTTATAAAATCATGTGAATAGTAATTCGTAATAAATAATAAAATTCGTAATAAAATCATAGTAATTCGTCCATCCATTGTCCTAAAAATGGAAATACAAAATTTTAAAGTTGGAAATGAAGGACATCGAAGCAATGCGAATTGACAATTTCATCAATCACAGAAATTTTACTGTCAAATGGAGAAACACTGTTTCGATGAAAATGTTTTTTACACACTGAGTTTAACAACGTACTATTCTCAGTGCTTTTCTTGTCATGATTTGCGAGATATTATTCCTATTAATATTGAATGTTTAATAAAAGAATATTATATCTTTAGCAGTGACAATAAACAAAAATATGGAAACAGCACACCTGACTTCTTGGTCTTATTTTCTGCATAATCTCAACTTTAAACATTTATTTTTTTACATTAAAAAGAATGCTATTAAAGAACTTAATCCCAATAAAGCAATAGCTGCAAACAATAGGGGTTGTCGTTCCTGGTATGCCATAAAATTATTAAATTCCATTATTCGTAACATTCTGGAATATGGTTATCCTACTTTTATTTCCTCTTGTCAAAGCGATTTTCAAAGCCTAACTACAGTGCTACTAATCTTGCCTTTATTATTCGCAGCAGATCTTCCCAAATGGGCTCCGATCAAATGAACGAATCAAATCAAATTTCGCTCTTCCAAAGACATTTTTTGTTGATAGAATGCCTTTTTCTAAAACAAATTTCTTTCGAGCCTTCCTCCCATCTCTCTAAATATTTCAGATTTCAGAATTGTTCTCACTGTTTGAAGCAGCATCTTATTTCCCTTCACACTCTTTTCGCAAACTTTTTGGAATACTTTAACATTCTTCGTTCCCTTTTAATTCCCAATTTGCAACCAATTAGTAAAAAGGATAAAAATTACCTTTCCACTTGATAATTTGCCTTTCAAAACAAACAACTAACACATCATGTAATTAATAATATACCAGACACAATAATCTTCAATTAGATTTCTCCCGAAGATATCATTAATCTCCAATAAAAAAAATTTAAAAAAAGAGAAAACATTAATAGTACAGATAGTCAATGGCTAAGACGAAACATTTAGGTAGTATCAAACCAACTCATCAAATTTCCCCTGTCAATAGAAATGAAGAAATACCACTCTCACGATTTTGAACCAAAATTCATCCTTCTAATGTTAGACTCAAGAGATTTGGTTTGACTTCTCCGATGTGCTCAAACTACAACAAACCGGGAACGTATTAAATATGAAAAACTGAGAGACAAAAAAAATGCATTTCGGTACAAAATTTTATCTTATTTCTAATTATTAGATATGAACAACGAGAATTACTACAAAATATCAATTATTAAATTCCTACGAAAAATTACGTAGTATTCGAATTTTAAATTACCCCTTACTTATTTTCATTTGTATGTGATAGAAGTTCTGTGCAGCATCAAAATTTTCAGTACTTTATTCACGTATTAACTTGGAAAAGATCATACTTTGCTGATTACTGATTATATCAGGAACTAAACTGTGAATCGAGATAAAGTTGCTTTTTGTGAACTTAAATCTCAAAGCTTTCATCAAGTTAAATTCTGTAATTTAGGTATGTGAATAGCAATAAATAGTTATGTTACATTTAAGACCTTTTATTTTATCCGATTGTATTTGAAAAGGAAAAAAGACAGATTGAAACGAAATGTTTAAAGATTTCACTGTTTTTTAATGTCCAGAGCTGCCATCTATAGGGCACTGTTAAAGTTATAATTTATTAATAATGTTATCTAAAAGAATTAAAAATAGAAAATATTAAATACATTATAAACATCTAAACGCATTTAAAATAAATAGTAGAATTATTAAAAATTGCTACAGTATTTACAATTTTACACATATGTTGAACGTAATATACTGAAATTTCTAATAAATATAATAAGTAATAGAAAATAATATAAAAAATATAAAATTAAATCTTTGATTTTTTTAAGTTCATCGCTCGTTTTATTTTTGTTTAATATCGTTAATATTAAATTTCCAATAATGCAGATAAATATTTTATAGATAAAATACTTGAAAATCTATTGCATTTTTGGCGTTCATTGCATTTTTTTTTTTTTTTTTTTTTTTTTTTTTTTTTTCACGAATGTATATACAGCTATAAAAGGATTCAGCTACTATTAATTTTTTTAAATGAAATAGTACTAAAAATCCTAAAATTATGCTTTCTGAAACTTTAAATTACCCAAATATAGTTGAAAATCCATAAAAAAATGTTCATGTGTTCATATTTTGTAACTTTTTTTCTCTCCAGAGCGTCCATAAAACAATAGGCATGAGAATGCCCCTAGAAGAGGAAATACTAGGACCAGACTACATTGACCACTGCTTGAAACATGATGGCAATTCTCAGATAATCCAGAATTTCAAGGAGAGAAAAAAGCAATTAGTGCGCAGATTTTGATGAAACAAAAAATATATACGTACATAGCTTCTTCATCATCAATTATTAATCCTTAATTCAATGCACAGCTTTTAGTATACATCTATAGTATACATCAGACATTGGTCTCCACCATGAGACATTTTTTTTCAACCAGAACATGTATTATACTACTGTGCGCAAAAAGTAAGACCAATTATTAATATTTTTTTTTTTTTTTTTTTTTTTTTTATTCTTTCAAATATATTTAATCGCCTTCAAAGTAATCCCCTCCGCACACAATGCACTTATGCCAACTTTTTTTCCAATCCTCAATGCATGCTAAAAAGTATATACTGTTCCGCAAACAAAATTGATTGCAAGTTCTTTTCTCAATTAATTCACACATCTTTAAAATCGCCGGAATCAGTTTTAGCGTCTCACAAAGCCAAGCGCAACTCAAACAATAATGAATATTTTGAAGTCAAATTTCACACAGATGTCAAGGACAATCTAAAAAAGAAAAAAAAATTTAAATTCCATAAGCCCCGGGAATTTTAAATTGAAAAGTGGTCTTACTTTTTGGTCACAGTAATATAATTTTTGGACTTAATTTTGAAAGCAAAAAGCGTTTTAGTCGAGTTATTGTTTTAATATGTAGCTAATCTTGCTTGTCATTGTTAGTTGTAATTGGCAAACAGGCATAAAAATGCTTTTGTTAGCAATATTGCTTTTGTTTCAATATATAACTGCTTTTATTTTTTGTGAATTTATTTAATTAAATTTATTATAAGATAGATGAAAGTAAATTTGTTTAGGGCAATTAAACATTGTGTAAAATGGTACTTAGAGCATCGTTTGTTCTCATCACCTGATAGATTTTTCATTATTAATATAATGTGATACTCAAAAGTATTGATGGTATTAATAATGATAATAAAATAATTATACACATGTATCCATTTGATTTTTTTTCCTAAATTTCTCGCTAAAATTTTGTAAATATGTATTATAATTTGATTTTAATCTCAAAAGTTATTCATCGTGTCGCCATCTATTGGATACAACATGAACAATCTTAATTCTTCAAAAGAGGGAATTTTTTTCCAAATTTTACTATCGGCAAATAAATCAATACATTTTTTATGGAATGGAAGTTATGTGTATTTTTTTCTGAAAAGAAAATATTTTGGAAACAGTTGAGTTATGATTTATTGTCCTTAGCTTGAGCTAAAAAAAAAAAAAAAAAAAAAAAAAATGAAGAAAATGCACAATATAAAGAAATTAATGGAAGCAGATTTAAGGTTAATAAGTACAAAAAGTAAGTGATACATATTTCATTTAATTCGAATCTTTAACAGTTAAACTGACAAAAGAATCCTTAACAGTTAATATTTACAGTGAAAAATATTTCAGTTTCGTTAACTAGGAATATTTTTAACTCTCAGTTAGAATGCTGCTAACATACATCTTTAAATGTAAAATACAGCTAATACACAAATTGTTTTTTTTATTTATCGTAAGCTTATAATTAAAGCAAAATTACCATTTAAAGGTAAATGCTAATACATACAACGTCACATACATCATATACCAGGGATGGGCTGAGATCAGGTCAACCGAAGTTTCATACTGGTTCCATGGGAAAGATGAAACATCTGGCTTTTGGGAACCATTCCATCTTTTGGAAGCAAATTTTTAATGAAATTAAATACAATAGCTAATATGATACAATAACATACACTCATGTCCATAAATTAAGCATAATTAAGTTCAGGCAAAGAAAGAGACAGAAGCAAAACAAATTTGACTTATTTGTAAAGTCTATTTATTAAACAAAAGGTAAAGAGCAAAAAAGATGCTATATGTTTGACATAATTAATAAAAATTGCGATTTTTACTCCCTGGCGCAAATTTCAAAAAAGAACCTATTTACAAAAAACAATATAACACGGTTAGTATGATGGTTAGTATGGAGTATGTCTTCCGGACGATGCAATACAGGCCTTACAACGCCTAGGCATGCTGAGTATCAAATTATCAATCTGATCTTGAAGAATATTACACCACTCCTCAAGTAATGCCCTCCGAAGTTCCGGTTGACAGGTGGGAGGGAGTTGACGGGCTGCAATTCGTCTGCCAAGCATATCCCACACATGCTCTATTGGATTCAAGTCCGGTGAGTATGCTGGCCGATCCATACGGGTGATATCCTCCTATTGAAGGCATTCGTCTACAATGTTTGCACGGTGAGGACGGGCGTTGTCATCCATAAACAAAAATTCAGCACCCATGGCGCCCCGAAACAAACGTACATGTTGTTCCAGAATGACATCCCGATAGATGTGGCCTGTCATCGTTACACTCTGAACATGCAAGTCAGTTCTGGAACCAAGAAGAATTCCTCCCCAATCGAGCCACCCTGCATCACCGTAACGGTGCCGTTCAATGGTGTTCTGTTGGTGGTAACGGGTACCTCTGGCGCTCTCCATATGAAAGTCCGGTGAGAATCAGACTGCCAACTAAACCTGGACTCGTCGGAAAACATCACACAAGACCACGGTTGAGGTGTCCACAATGCATGCTCTCTACTCCAGGTTAATCGCAGGCGACAGTGAATTGCGTTAAGTGGAACACATCTGACAGGCCTACGAGCATATAGACCAATGTGCCCTAAGCGTCTGTACACTGTCTGCCTTGAAACTGTCGTACCGGTAGCTGAAGAGAGCTGACGAGACAGGTCTGATGCTGTGCTCCGTCTGTTTCTTTTGGCAGTAACTACTAAATATCGGTCCTCATTCGGAGTTGTAACTCGGGGGCGACCTGTGCTGTAACATCTACTCACATTACCATCATCTTGGAATCGTTGCCAAAGCCTGGAGATGACACTCTGGTCGATTCCAAGTTCCTCGGATACTTCCAGCTGAGTACGTCCACATTCCAGTCGTCCGATAATTCTACCACCTAAAAAATCATCCAAATGCTTCCTTTGTGCCATAACTATGCAGTTATTGCACTGGAAGGCTTTTAAAGCGCTTGTGAACAATTTTACTTCTTTGCCACCATTCCTTATATACCCCTCTCTTACACTCTCGTCATTGTGACGTACTATCCGCGCCATCTGGTGGTTTCTTGTAATTTGCATATTCTTCTTCAAGATATGTGTGATAATTCTACAGGTGAAATTTTTATTTTAGAGTTCAATTTCTGTGGGATTCTGAATTATCCTTAATTTATGGACATGAGTGTATTTTAAAACAATAGCAATATGAATATTAAAAATATACACGAAAATGTATTCAATAAATAGAAAAAATTTAGTAATTTTAAGTTTAGTCAATTTCCTTTTTGATAATTTTTTAAAAACTGGTGTGGCATTTTACAAAGCAATTCTTTTGTCAGCAATGCTTTAAGATGCTGATTAGTCTATTCTAAGTTATACGTTGACTTGAAAAAAATTTATAGTTGAATATAGACATTCACAGAAATATGTTGTAACCAAAATTGAAAACAGTCGTCAAGCTGCTTTCTTTGAGATGGGATGCTTTGTTTCTGGTGCCAATTTCAAAAACTCAATCAGGGAAAGAGATTTCTGATGCATTTGTAAATGGAAAATCATTTTGAATAATAACAATTACAAACTGATTAATGATAAACTACAATTGTAGACTTGAAACTATTCAGATTTTCAAATCTAGTTATATAATTTGACTTCAGCTCTTCAATCTTTCCTTGGTATTTGTTGCCTTTGTTTGGATGAATAAATAGATCCACGTGCATAGTAGAAGTCAGCACGCGATAATGTAAACATCCTGTCTGTGTGGGGGGAGATGGCTGGGGAGAGAAAGAAATGCAACACCAGCTGTGTGAGTTTGGTTTTGTAATAAATGAGATGTGTTGTGTTTACAGTCCACTAGTGCTATGTGTTTTTATTCCTAACCAACAATATTAATTAATTTTATCTTTCTTGATATTAACGGAACTTGTTTTTAAATTAGGAAAATGGTTCAGTGTTTTTGAACTCAATATATTTTGTGTCAAATATAATTTTAAAAAAATCTGTTCTTTCGAGCCGCATTTAAATACAGCAACGGCTGCATTTTGCCACCTTTGTTATATTATGTATATCTAGTTTTTCTGGTATTAATTTTGCAATTACTATTTTACTACTGCTACTTACTATTTACTATTCCACTACTTATTACTATTTACAGAAACTAACTGAAACTGAAATGAAATCAGTTATTTTTCTCTTTTATTTCTTATTCTTCAGTTCAATTCTCGTAGTGAATTGTAACTGTCTAGATGAGGAAAATTCTTCAGTGCTTTTGAATTCAAAACATAACCATGTAGCCATTTTGTCTTAACATTCAAGGCGTACTCCGATTATCTTTATAAAAAGAGTAGATGTGATAAATATTTTTTTAGATAAATGTAAGGAGAAAGTAATTTTAAATGGCTTGAATAAAATTGCAATCCCTTTTAACTGAAATGTTTTCGAAAAAATATTACTTTCCTACATCTACTGAAAAATAAAACAAATTTTATTTTAAAAATCTGTTCTTCGGAGCCGCATTTAAATACAGTAAGAGCCACATTTGCCCACCATTGTCATATTCTCTTTCTTGTTTTAAATATGGTTGTCTGTTTAAGTCTTTAATAGCTATTTTTTTTCTCTCGATAAATAAAGAACAGGGCAGAAACTAACTAAAACAGAAATGAAATCAGTTATTTTTCTCTTTTTTTTTTTTTTTATTTCTTATTCTTCAGTTCAATTTTCGTAAAGAATTTTCGTATTTTTTCTTTCATTTCAATTTTCGTAATAAGCTTTTTTTCTTGACAGTTTCAATTTTGTAACTGCAAAGAAAAATTTATTTTTATTTAAAACAATTCATCAACTAAGCGTTTGTTCATCATTTTCAGTAGATGTAGAGGAAAGCAAGATTTCTTCGAATGCATTTAAGTTAAAAGTAATTGTAATTTTATTCAAGTGATTTAAAATTACTTTCACCTTACTTTTACCTAAAAAAAATGTTTATCACATCTACCCTTTTTATAAAGATAATCGCTCGTACTACGCCTTGAATGTCAGACAAGGCAAATTAATTATTTTTTCTCCTATTGTTAGTATTATTTTCCTGTAAAACTGAAAAATTGCGCAAGACACACATACCAAAAACAGGTTCAATTCACCCTCAAAAGACACGTTTAGTACGGGAAGAGTTGAACTTTAACCTTCTCGGAAGATAATAGCTCTCGGTAGTAAAGTATGCAAATATTTCAGTCCGCGCTAACACCTTTTCTTATCTGGTTGTGCGAGGTTATTTGAAGTAGCAGAGTCAATACTTTCTTGCACACCAAGTGGACGTCCTCATTTGCAATTACTTAAGAAGATGTGCCAAGGATTAGATGTTGGGTTGTTTTCGTTTCATATTATAATTCTTTACAAATTAAAACAAAAATGTTTATGTGTTTATAAATCTATTTAAACGTTATAAAAAGTGAAAATATCATTGTAACGTTATATTGAAAATAGAGAGAATGCCCAAGCGTTGCCCAGTTAGTAAAAAAAAATATTAATAAATATAAATAATAATAATAATAGTTTTGATAAATTTTACTCAGAAAAAATATCTGTGCAGAATTAAAGGTTTTAGATTTTATATATCTCGATTTTAATGTTATAATTGACAGGTTCTCTGCCATCTTTGAACTGTTTAAACCATTTCTAAACATTTCTTTCCGATATAGGAATGCTCACCGAATGCCTTCTGCAACATTCTATACGTTTCAGCAAACAAATTTTAATGCAAGTTCTTTGCTCAATGAATTCAGACATTTCAAAAATCGGCGGTATCAGTTTCAGTATCTTACAAAGCCAAGCGTAACTTAAGTACTAATGAATATATTGACATCAAATTTCACACAGATGTCAAGTTCAGTACCTACAACCTAAAAAAGAAAAAATAATTGAAATTCCATAAGCCCCGGGAATTTTAAATTGAAAATTGGTCTTATTGCTTAGACATAGCAGTATATAACAGTCATTTTTATGTAATAGTTTATTTCTGCAACTTTATTCGGTTAGCATTTATTTTCAAAATTATAGTAGTGTTAGCTTAGAAAATAAATTGAAGTTTTTTTTATTCCTAATGACAAGGCAATACAAAAAAGGGAAAAATACAGAATAAAAAAAAGAAAAAGAAAATGTACTCACAAGATTTCAACGAAGTTGACCGAAGTCATTGTCTTAAGAGTTCTCTAGCTGGTCAGTATCTCGGCGTCTCGGATTCGCCATGAAGTGCCAAACAACGATGAAGATGAGTTCGATTCATTAAATTGAAAATTAATTCTAAAAATTCTCCATTTTTTAACAGTAACTTATCTAACGGAATCAGTCAGTTTTTAAAGACGACTTGCATTTGATGGAGCGAAATTCTGCCATTAATAAAAAAGTAAATTTTTCATTCAATTAAAAAATTATTTTAAAAAAAATTTCGAAATTTTTGAAGAAATTTTGGAAGGAATTGAACTCAACTTCAAGTTTTCAAATATGTTGCAACATACAATCATAAATGCATTTTTCCCTGACAGAAGTTTATCGAGGGAAAAAATTATAGAATATGTATCTGTAAATTTACAATTAGTTAATATTATAGTGGTTACAATTAGAACAGTTAATATACAAGGGGACAAACAGTAAATATTATAGTGGTTACAATTACAACAGTTAATATACAAGTGGACAAACAATTAATATTATAGTGGTTACAATTACGACAGTTAATATACAACACAGCAATAATTTATAATAATAATGCATAATAAGTAATATAGTGGTTACAATTACAGCAATTAATATGCAAGGGGACAAACAGTTAATATTATAGGGGTTATAATTACAGCAATTAATAAACAAATGGACAAACAGTTAATATTATAGTGGTTATAATTACAGCAATTAATAAACAAATGGACAAACAGTTAATATTATGTTGCTGTTGTTGTTTCTTATCCCACTTGGCTGGCCAAGCCCACGAGCCCATATGGACTCATGATTGAAGGGGAAGGAAGCAGCTTCTGTTGTGATGGAGCACCCGTAGGTAGAAGCCTGACTTTTGCTCCGTGACGCTCTTACAGTCATAGAAGACTGGGACCTACGGCTTAAAGTGGATTCCGAACCACTACAAACATCCATGGCACCGCCGGGATTCGAACCCGAAACCTGTGGCACCGAGCGCCAGAGCGCTAGACACTCGGCCATTCAGGTCCCAAATTTGCCAACGGCACGCAGTGTTCCCAGGTGGTCACCCACCCAAGTACTGACCGCGCCCAATGATGCTTGACTTCGGTGATCTAACGAGAACTGGTATATTCAGCATGGTACGGCCGTTGGCTGTTAATATTATAGTGGCTACAATTACGACAGTTAATATACAACACAATAATGGTACAATAATTTATAATAATAATGTATAATAAGTAATATAGTGGTTACAATTACAACAATTAATATGCAAGTGGACAAACAGTTAATAATATAGTGATTACAGTTACAGCAATTAATAAACAAGTGGACAAACAGTTAATATTATAGTGGCTACAATTACGACAGTTAATATACAACACAATAGTGATACAATAGTTTATAACAATAATGTATAAGTAATATAGTGGTTACAGTTACAACAATTGATATGCAAGTGGACAAACAGTTAATATTATAGTGATTACAATTACAGCAATTAATAAACAAGTGGACAAACAGTTAATATTATAGTGGCTGCAATTACGACAGTTAATATACAACACAATAGTGGTACAATAGTTTATAACAATAATGTATAAGTAATATAGTGGTTACAGTTACAACAATTGACATGCAAGTGGACAAACAGTTAATATTATAGTGATTACAATTACAGCAATTAATAAACAAGTGGACAAACAATTAATATAGTGATTACAATTACAACAGTTAATATACAAGTGGACAAACAGTTAATATTATTTTCTATCCCACTTCTTCTACACACGTCTTATTTTTTATTTTCAGTTCAGTAAAATACGCTGCAGTATTAACACCTGCTTATTTAAAAACAGGTCCTTTAATAAAGAATAAATCCACCAGGCAGTGGTCCTCATTCCCACAAATATAAAAACTTATTAAATACTACATTAATGTGCCTATCTTTTGCTTTTGCAAAAATAATTATTACTGCTTATTTTTCCCATCAACGAACTATTTTAGTTTAAAACATTAATTTAATATTAGGGGAAATTGCTTTTAAATAAGAAAAAATGTTTAATGATTTTTTTTTTTTATTTCAGGTCATTTCTTGTGTCAAATTTAATATTAAAATACACTGTTCTTTGGATTTGAACAAGAATTGTAGTTTAAAAAACAAAGACCTTGAAATTTTTTTCTCTTTTTGAGTTTCATACCAAATAACAAAAAAAAATTTAATTAAATTTTAAAAAAAGTTAGAGAGATCATGTTTTCGTCAAAACAAACTGAGGAACAGTTTTAATCTTCATGAAAAATAATTATTTTTGTTGAAGATTACGATAAACTTGATTTATGCAATTTTCAAAACTGGTCTCATTTATCCAAACATGTAATTATAACAAGAAAGGAGAGGAAGATATGAAGATTTGTAAACTTGTGTTGATGATCTAAATTTTAATTTGTTTTTCTTTCTTTCTTTCTTTCTTTTTTTAATTAAATATTATTTAGTGAAAACATGCTTTATAACTATACATTTCATTGCAATTAAATTCAATAGAAGAACACAATTTTCTCGACTGACTGCACATTACTTGTTGATGCTTCTACGCTTTGTTTCATTACAAGTTATTATGACTTTGACTAAGACTCAGTTTAAGCTATTCATATTAATCGATCATCGTTTTTGTGATGTATAATTAACGGATCTCAGAAAAAATATTTCAGCTAAGGTTTTAAAATACAAGCCTAAAGTTTAAAAAAAAAGTTTTCGGTAAGATAAAAGTATTAAATAATTGTTTTTTGTTTTTCTTATGCCACTTCGTAGACAGCAATATCCAGACCATGTCCATGAACCTGTATAGTCTCATGGAAAGAAGGAAAAGGGGGAGGGGCAGCTTCTGTTGTGATGGAGCACCCGTAAGTAGAAGTCTGATTAGGCTCGACGTCGCTGAAGAAGGAAGGCAGTAGAGGGCTTTTAATATAACAGAACAATTGTTAGCTAAATTTCAACCAGGTTGATGACATATATTTTACATCCAAATCAAATGTTTGTTGCTATTGCAACTCATCCTTAGTGTCCTCATCTATGTCCTCAGTACGAGACGGACACCCCTAGAGTATTCTACTCATGGGTGGAGGAAAAGAGAGCCGCTTCTGTTGTGATAGAGCACCTGTAAATAGAAGTTTGACTTCGCTCCGAGTCGCTGAAGAAGGAGGGTTGTGCTACCGGAAGGACTTTTAGATGGAACTACCCTGCATTTGCGTATCGTATGGAAGATAATATAAACTTATTAAATACTACACTCCCTATCTTTTCCTTTTTCAAAAATAATTATTATTGCTTTTTTTCGTCAATGAACTATTTTAGCTTAAAACTTTAATTTAATATTAGAGGATCTTGCTTTGAGATTCTCATGAAGCAAGATGCTGAATGTCACAGGCACCGTCGAGTCTACTTGGTTTTGAAACAGTGTTTAAAACAAAGCCGACAGCGGATTGAACCTCAGCCCTAATGCTCACCAGTTGCGCACTTTGTCACTGAGCCACAAGTCAAGCTTAATAATTGTGAAAGGATTAATGCAAATCAACCTATAAAAAATATTATGGCCAAACAGTGCATTACAGAAAGTAAAAATTTATTTCAATCTATAGAAATTAAATAATTATTTCAATATTAACATAATATGATCCTAATAGGTCTCTTTACAACTTTGAAGAAAATATTAATAAAAAACAAACTTAAACAAGTGAAAATTTCGTGATCATCAATCGTAATAAGTTAAACTTCTAATACTATTTCAATTCGTACTTTAAGAATATACATTAAATTTTAACACCCTAAATTGTAAATTTTTTGTAATATATTTATACAAAAGATCAAAAGATATACAATTTCTAAGAAGACATTTATGTAAAAAAAAAAATCATCTATTACTTTGAAAACTCAAATTTTATTCAGATTTTTTCAAATTATTATTCCTTTGTCTTAAACATAATTTTTTCCTATTTAATGCGTGAGAGAAAATGATGTGCAAATAATAAATAAAATAATGTTTCATAATTTTTAAATCCACACATTTAAATTATTAATAATTTTTTTTCATTAAATAAATAAATATTGAATCAATAATAATATAGAAATGCTTAATAAATGGGAAAAAATAATTCAGTCAATTCACATGTATCATCAAAAAAGTTTTTATTTTTCATCTTTCAAATACCCTACCAAGGGATATGAAATTAAGGTAATACGTATATTATACTGATTTTGTCAAATTTTACATTTTCTTTTGTAATTTATATATAATTTAAAAACTGGTAAATACTTTCCTTGAAATATCGTGCTTTAAAAAAATTAATTTAGTGGATCTTTTTTATTACAAAAGAAAAAAATAAGTTTAAAATAAAAATTCATTAGCTGTAATTCATTTCGATATCATTTGTTGATATTAAGTTATAAAATATCTAATTTAAAAAAAAATACCACAATGCACTGACATATTCTTAAGTTTATTTTAAGATTTCGTATAAAAATTTTAAGCAGCCAGCTGTCAAGACAAATTTAAGTGTTTTTTAAAGAATTTAGTGAGATCACTATACTAAAATTATGTGATCATTAAGATTAGTATTATAGTATAAGATTAGTTGTCATTGTGCCTCATTATCAGTATCCATCAGAGCGGCACAGACACCCTATGAGTAGTCTATTCATGGAAGAAGGGAAGGTGGGCACCTTTTGTTGTGACGGAGTTCCCCTAGGTAGAATTCTGACATGGCTTCGAATCGCTGAAGAAAGAGGGCAGAGTCTCCCGGAAGGACCTTTAGGGGGAACTACCCCGTATTTGCGTATAGTACGGAAGAAAACTCCCACCAGGTAGTCCGACTAACGAGGCAAAATGCTGAACATCGCAAATGCCATAGAGTTTCTTCGTTTTATTTGAAGCAATGCCGCCAGCGTATTGAACCTCAGCCCTTATGCTCACCAGCGGCGCAAGTTACCAGTGATCCACAAGTCGGATTAGTGGAACTAGAACTGTATTAGTACTAATAAACTGTATTAGCTAATGAGTTGTAACATTTTATCAAATTCTCGGGAAAACAAAATAAATCGATGGTCAATAATTAAAAAAAACTAAAATTTATATTTTATGACTTGTTGACATTTGACAATTGATCCTTAATCTTGTAAATTTTTTTTTATTATTTCCAATGGCAGATTATGAACAGTTACAGCAAAAAGAGAGCAACGAAAAAAAACATACAACATACAACAACAACAAACTAATGCAACAAAACATGCTGAAACAGAGTTCATTAATCTAACAATAATGCCAAGTTGCAGATCTTTTAGCCACTAAAAAGTGTTACCAGGTGCACCACGGGGAGGTTGATCTTCTGCGCACCCATCTTGTAAAACATTGCTCTGCTAATAAAAAAAGAAAAACACAAAAAATTATTTCAATTGATGTAAATACAAAGCAAGCTTTATTAATGTAAATACAAGATAAGCTGTTTACATAAAATAATTATTTATGTGTTTGCAGTGCGCTAATTTTTCTTTGTGATTGAAATCATTTTCCACAAAAAATATAAAAGTGCTACACAGTATTACCCTGAATTCGTGCACAAAACTTTAATAGAAGGTAAAACACTTTAAAAAAAAAAAAAAAAAATTTTATGGATAATTGAGTTTTTTCAGCATTGAAATCTAAGCTGAGCAACCAACTGAGCCAAAATCAGTCAGCTTAGTTTCTCTAGAAATGTACTTTTCACCAATGAGGTTACTTTACGAACGATGGAATTTTTAATTTGCACAATTCCCATGTGTGGGTCTCTTCTAACCAACGTGCTTTTCAATTGCGGGTCTCTGTTAGTGTGTAGAGCATGCAGAACAAATATTTTTTCTTATTGACCCATACTTACCACCACATTGACTCAATGATATGCTCAACGCAAAAGAATTAAATTCTGGAAGAAATATTTCCAGAATTACTTCATAATGTTCCATATGAAGAAATACCATGTGGTTTTCTAACAACTGTGATACGGTCTACTTCTGCACCTATGTGTGTAATTACTTCATTGCCACTTTTGGCCCTCATTGGATTATATTCGGTGGGTCAGTCGCTAAGCCATTGATTTTATTCTTATGGGAACATCTCGTCACACCTATCTACGACACTCCAATTGACATTGATGAGGACCTCGTTGCAAAACTTCCAGTGTCTGCTGCAACTGTTCGTGAAACACCTGGTGTCTTCCAAAGGATACGCCAATCACTTACTAGACCCTGCTAAACCTCTATCGATGATAGGGGTGGCACATTTAATCGTATACTGTAATTATTATGTAAAAAAAAAACTTTTTTCATTTTGTTTAACTTTTCTTCTTTTTCCGCTTACTCTTGCCATTTCCTACTTCACAATGCTATACAAAAAATATAAATATATTATTCGTGTGTCTTTTACCTTCTCTTAAATTTAGCTAATGAATTTAGGAGCACCATTATAGTGGTATAAAGGTCTCAGATAGATAAGAATTAATTTTACAATATTCAGTTTTGCATTTGAATGTACAGGATATTTGATAGAAGATATTCGAGATTTTTTAGAGTCCTCCATAGAACATATGGAAATCAGTATGGCCACACAAAGTTTCAATGCAAATTGTAATTCCATTCCGTAAACTATAATTCCATTTCCCATTCTCCTATCTATAAATAATGTTTCATCAGAAGAATATGCGTCTTTCAAGCAAACCTAGATAAAAGGACATAGTTCGTTGTGAGATACAGATAATATTATAAGTTGTCTCATTTGTAACATTCAGTTATATTATATAATGAAAGAAACACTTGCAATTAGTTTCTTTGTAAATAGCCTTTAAAGTGGCCTTTATCCTTGGCCATATCGTTAAAGATGAAGGCTGACTAAGGACTGACTTAGCTCCTACAAGGTATGTTCAGCTCTAAAGCAGGATTCTGCTTTCCCTTGAAAATGTGCAGTGGTTCCGAACTCTCTTTGTGATTTAATGATTTCTTTTCACCTTTCAGAGAGAAATTCGCGCTCTGATAAAGAACTAAATTCGTCAAATTCCTTTGTAAATATAATGTATTTTGATCTTATCGTAGAAAAATTAAGGAGCAAGAAAATTTAACAGTTCCGTCATTTGCAAGATTAATGTTGCGTCGTCACCTGGAAACAATCTTATTACCAGAAGGGTTTTCATGCCATTGTCACACACTTGAAATAAGTAAAGGAAACAATATCTGCTCTCACTCATTATAAAAACTTATCAACAGCAGATAATTTACTGGCTCCTGATATATGAGTCAAGGATAAAACCCACTAAATTACTATCAAGTAACACAGAACTGGCTCTATTTTATCGTTGTTACAATGTATTTGTGTAATGATAAATAATTTATTAATTATTAAATAAATTTATACATTTTGAAACACTTTAAGTTAAACGGAAACCGAATTTATGAAAATATTAACAAAATTCGTACATTATAAGAAGAAGAAAAGTGAAAATAAAGGTATATTAGAAAGAAATATCATAATTGCTATGTTAAATTTCTCTAGTTACAAAGGGAAAATATTTATGTAAGGAAATTAAAGGCAAACGAACAAATGTGAAAATCCGGTAATTCTAATAAGGAAAAAAAATTATGCAAATAGAATGTTTGTTTGCAAAAAGTCACGAAGAAAAATACTAATTGCAGAGGGAAATTGTGAGTGGGAATATTCAAGGTTATCATACACAAAGAGTATCATTCACGCTAACTGCAGCAGAAAACATGTGTTGGGATGAAAATCGTAACTTTCAAAATTCTACCATTTAATTAACATACATAATTATTGAATTTTTCGTAGTTTAATTGACAAATCATAGTGAAACAAAACCCAAAACAATACTTGTTAAATATATTTTATTTTTAGACTTTAATTAATCTGATAAATTGATTCTTAAGTTCTATCAGAATTGGTAGTTTTAATTAATTTTAATTGACATAATTTAGTAAATCATTTTTTGCAAATACTTTTTAAGAAAAAATGTTTTCACTTTTTACTGAAAGAAAACATTAAGCTGTGATTTACATTTTGAAAATTAATTATTATGTAGAGATAAAAAGAACATTAATTGAAGCAGTAATATAATTATAAATATTATTCATACGATATTAGATTTATTAAGAAGACAATTATAAAATTAAAAAGTTGTTTGGTTGTTTTTTGTAATTAATTACTTAATTACTTTTAAATTATGTTAAAAACTGCCATTAAATAAAAGTTTTAATCATAAAAATCCTAACATATATTAAAAAAAAATTTTTAAATCATGGATATTATATCCAATAATATTAAAAATCTTAATTATATTCTAATATATTATTTAATATTGGATTATAATATTTATAAAATTCTTTTTCAAGTTCTCTATCTTTAAAAATTGATTAAATTAAAGCATAATTATATAGAAAAGTTCTGGAATTTAGTGTATATTATATTAGTATTTAAAACTTCTTTAAAGTAAGACTATAATTATAAAATACTGTTTTTAGTTCTTCAAAATATTATATCGATACAATCAAATCACGATTTATCACAAATAAAAACACCATTTTTCTTTTTATACAAATTAGAATTAATAATCTAAAAAAAAATAATTTATGGTCGATTACTCACTTTAAATGTTCCTAAACTTATTTAATTTGATTTAAGAAAGTTTCTTACATTTACTATATGTAGGTAAAAAGTTATTAATTAAACGATAGTATGGTTTAATAATTATTTTTAGATGTTCTTGTTCTTTAAAACAATATTGTAGCGAAAAATTATTTCATATTCAGCAAAGTTATCATCCAATCACACAAATTTGTCAACATTTTTTTTTGAATATGTTTAGAATAAGAAAACCTTCATTAAATGTTCCAAAACTACTATATTATTCCGAGCTGTATAAAGTAAACATTTTTCTTTTTTGCTCGAAATAACTAAAATTGAATGTAATACTTGAATTATTTATTGTATATTTTATTATAATAGAATAAAAAATATTGTTATATGCAGAAAATTAGAAAGCAGATTAAGATTGCAGTTTAAATTATATTAAAAAAGTCATTAATTGAAAAAAAATCTGAAAATAATAATCTAGCAACTAAAATTAAAATCGAATGTAGTTTCCGAATATATTTTTTCTTAGACGAAAACAAATTATAAATTTAGTTTCTTGCTTGAATGATCATAAATAATGTATATCGTAATCTTGTTTTAATATAATATAAGAAATCACAGTAATTTTCACATTTAGTGTTGTATATAAATCTTGATTCAACCTTCTATAGTCGTGTTTTACCATTACATTCCACAGTTATAATAATATATACCAACATGATTTCGACTTAGAACAATTTAAAAGATCGTAAAATTATAAATAAGCAATTTATAATACTGTTATGAAACCATAATTAAATAATTAAATAATTACTCTAACATCCAACTTATTCTAAAGTTGTTGTTTTTTTCAAAATAATTTTCTCTCATTACAAATAATCGTCTTCTTAATAAATAATTATCCACACAAAATAATCATCTGCTTAATAATTATCCACTCGAAATAATCGTTTGCTTAATAAATAATTATCCACTCAAAATAATCGTCTGCTTAATAAATAAATATCCACTCAAAATAATATAAAATAATTCTAAAATAATTTCAGAGTGAAATGTAATAACTTTTGTATTAAAAATATTACATTCTAACCGCCAAAAAAATTCTTTTCATATTATTGTTTACAATACGAAAATGAAAATAAGATCGTTAGCAATGGAAAATTCAGTTCAATAAAAAAAATAATAAATCCAATGCTTTTGTTTTGCATACTGACATAATGTAAAACGTCTTTCGTTATCAAGGTTCATATGAAGATCATAATGTGTGGAATTTGCCATGCGTAACGTTCTTATTGAATTTGAGTGAAAATGTGTTACAGGTGTATTGTGCATCACCGACAGGTAGCGCTGTGGATGCAGGTATGTAGGCTATGCGCCCAAGGTTGGAGGAAAACCTATCTTGCTCTATGTTATGGAAATTTTTTTTTCCTTTGCAGAAATATGAATTTATCGCTCTTTTGGCTGATTGGCAATAAAGTATGCAGTTTATTTATTTTCAATAAACGGGAAGGTATTCGAATAATTTAAAATAAATAAACTTAGTTAATTCCTTTCCATTTTGTTTCAATTATTAAATATATTAAATTAAGAATAATCTAAATATGTTAATTAATTCAAAACTTAATCAGATTTTTTAATAATTAATATCAATTGATGAAATATATTCGTTAGAGAAATTTATTTTAATGGAACAAGTTATTTTAATTTAATCCTATAAAATTAAGAGAGCTCATTAATTGTGCCTCAACAAAACATATAAAACTTTTTAAAAGTACATTAATTTCAAATGAAATTAAATTGACCTTATTTGATTCTTTTTCTTTTAAATATTATTCTATAGAATTATAAATATAGTATGTAAAGAATTTTTTAGTTTGCTTATATGCATTGTTCATAGTTTACGACAGGACATTTAAAAAATAGGTTTTTATTTTCCATTAATACTTACTTGGAAAAAGAAACTCTCATGCTACAAAAATATTTATTATATAATTTAAATTTTTGTAATGATATGTACCATAATTTTGCTCTTGATGAATATTTAGTAGTTGGCCGTAAACCCGTAATTATATCATAATTAGAAACATCTCAACATTATTTTATTCCATTATCAGTGCTAATATTTGTGAAAATATCTTGTAGGTATTTTTTGCTGAATCAGGCAGATTTGAAACATACGGTCGAATATTCGTTTGCCCAGGGAGTTGCAATTAGAATTCCAACTACAAGCTTCGTTATTTCCCTTTACCAGCGAGCCTCTACTTATCTTTTGGAAAATTGCAAATAATTTGATGCGTGATATAAAACCGACATTACGCAAAACGAAAATAATACTTTCCCTAAAGCTGACAAAAAAAAAAAAAAAAAAAAAAAACCTCTCACATGTTTCTTTCTAAATTTAAGCTACAACAAATCGGTTTATGTGCGGTACTCAAATTTGCATGGGGTAATGTAGTGAAGTTTGTGTATATATTTGGTATTATACATCCTATATTTAGTGTAGTACAAATGTGCTTTAAATGTTCTAACGTACACGCTGAAAAGTAATTTAGTGATCCACCTTTAAATAACTTTTACCAGCCACCTTTAAAATAATATACCTCTTTTCTTATCAGTTTCTGATATTTTATTTCCTTATTATTGGATCTCCAAAAAAGATAAAGAATGTTGAATGTTGTTATTGTTGAAAATGTACTTTCGATCGTTCATTGTTGAAGTACGTTACGATACTTTCAACAATGATCGATCGAATAAAAAAAAAATATTTATTTATTAGTTAGCTATTATATTTGCTGAAAGTTGAAATCTTAAAACTTGAAATGTTTTTCTATTGAACATTTTTAATTAAATATTTTGAATGTGGAAAACCAATTTTAAAAGTTAGTTTTATGAATTTAGTTAAAACTGTTTGCAATTCTTTTTTCCTACTTTGACTTGAAATTTAACTATACGTTTGCTCTATTCATTTTATTCCTAAACATTATTGATTGAATTTTTCAAAAATATTTATTTTACAAATTACTACTTTTTTTTTCTTTCTTTCAATAATTAATCAGAGAAATAAGGGTGGAGTATTTTATGACCTTGAACATCAGATAAAAGAGACCTGTTTAGAAATTTCTCTGTCAATGTCATTGGAGACGGAGGAGGAAACTGAATACAGATTTAGATTTTTATCATAATTTTTATGATTGTTTTTAAAAAACCCCTTTTTATCTGTTTACTTCTTTTCCAACGAAAGTTTTCTGTTAGAGAATTCATGTCACCACGATTTTATGTAGATTAAATGAAAATTTTTATCTGCAATGAATGTCACGTTGCGAATAATCTTCATAAATTAAAAATAATTTTTTATCTGTAATATCGTTTTGCGCTTGTGTTCCATAAATATTTTGATTAAAAGTTTAAATTTGGATTTCTTATAAGGGAAAATAAATTTTTAAAAATCATTGCATCTTTGTATTGCTGATGATTCAAATATTATAACTCTCATATTAATGATTGCCAGAATTAGACTGTTGTTACTGATTTTAAAAATTTGTTACACTACAAAATTGCTTTAACCTTATATTTTAATTATTTTTTTAGATATTTTATAGAATTATTTTTTATATTTTTAATACTTTTAAAGAAACTTCAATAGTTTCCACAAAAACAACTTTTTTTACATTTATATTAAAATAAAAAATGTAATTTTTACTAATTTAAAAAGTGTCGCATTATTTAGAAATTGACAACTTAAAAATAAGATTTTTTTAGAAATTAAGTATTATTTCAAAAGTAATTAAGTAATTATTTCATGTTGGCCTGAATTATATTAATATTTAATATTGATTAATTAATTAATAATTTCATATTTAATAATATTTATTCTCATATATAATTTCGCAGCCGTATGGTCAAGTGGCTAGCTCTCTGGCATTTGGTACCACAGGACTTAGGTTCAAAACCTGGCGGTGGAATGGATGTTTGTTAATAGTTCGTAATCCAAGTTAAACTGTAAGTCCCGGTCTAATTAGGTGCATGAAATGACAGTAGAGTGACAAACCATATATATTTTTGGTACTTATATTCGAAAATTAATAAGTAGATTAATTAATTAGTAATATAAAGTGTTCTGCGCTTATAGTATTATTCATGTCATCATCTATAAATATCCTCCTAAATTGATATCTGGATCATTCAATGCAGTTCTTTTTCATTGATAATAGCTTATTTACTAAAATAACTGTTTTCAAAAGCATCCCATCTTATAAAAACTGATAAATACAAATTTTTATGTAAACAACAACAGAAAATATGGCATTATTGCTCATATAAAATAAATTTTAGTTTTCAGATTAAATAAAATCAATTTAATAAGTATCATTTTCCATTACTTTTACTGCAATATGGAAAAGTAAAATAAAATAAAAAATTTATATTATTAATTCAGTAATATATTTTTATGAAACTTCTTGTACCCTATTCTTAATAAAATTTGCAGATCATTTTGAATGGTAAATCACTAACATCATCAACATTATCATTGGAGCAACATGTCCCATGGTGGGCCAAAGCCGCCTGCCTACTGGCAGATTTCTGAACAAGAGAGGCTTTATTTTTACAGGGTAGGGTTGTCAACCCTATGTCCAATGCTCTACAGACATATTAGACGGGAATCTACGGTTTAAAGTGGATTCCGAACCTCTACAAACATCCATGGCCCCGCCGGGAAAAAAACCTGTTAAAAACCGCCGAAACCTGTGGTACAGAGCGCTAAAGTGTTAGCCACACGGCTACCAGGTCCCAATATGCAGTATGTATTATTATCACCTTTCGTAAATGTTTATAATTTTTTTTTTCTTCTTCTTCTTCATTGGCGGTCCGTGGAAGGGCCAAGGTCCTCTGCCTACTGGTAGATTTCGAGACAGGAGACGTTTTTCTTTTTACGGGGCAGGGTTATCAGCCCTACGCCCAAGAGTCCTATTAAACCAGGACCTGCGGTTTAACGTGGATTCTGTACTACTACTAACATCCATGGCACCTTCGATACTCAAACCCAAAACTTGTGGAATCAAGCGCCAGAGCCATTAGGGCAAATCAGCATCACAAACTTGAAAAATATTCTTAAACTTTATCAATAACTTTCAAATGAAGATAATATTTTTAAGCAATTAGATATGGTTTTCTAATGAATTTGTAATAAACAAACAGTCGAATTTATTTTAAAAATTATTTATAAGTTGTGTATTATTTATAAGTTTATATCTAATTATATCAGCTGCGTCTGTCTATGCCTATTGGAGTGTCTATTGGGATATAATAAAAGTATGTTTTCATGCTTTATTGAAGTTTGAATGCAGATAAAAATAGGGTCATGAGATAACGTTAAGAGACAGAACCATTCAACAATAATTCCTTAAAATATTACAGCCATTTAAAAATAGGATATAAAAATTATTAAGGAAGCAATTTCGTGGGAAATTTATGACTTCCTGAAACTTTTAAGACAATCTACAGATTTCTGAAAGAAAATAGCTTCTTTACAAAAACAAGAACTTTTTCCCATTAAAGTAAAAAAGGGGGAAAAAATTCTTGAAATTTCGTTATTTGGGCAAAACAATACAATTACCTAAATTCCTAATAATGAATAAAAGTAATTAATTTTTTATTTGATACTTTTTTTAGTTTTCTGTATGAAGACACAAATTAATCCATTTAAAGAAAATAGAGTATTGAACTTTATTTTAAAAAAAAATAGTAATTTCACAAGCAGAAAAAGTAAAAGAATCATTTATAAACTTCTTTAAATTATTATTTATTAACATTACAGGCTTTCAGGTTTTTAAAAAAGGTAACATTTATTATTAAATTTTTTATTGATACATTATAATATTATATCTTCTTCTTCTTCTTCACTGGCGCAACAGCCCCACGGCGGGCGAAGGCCGTCTGCCTACTGGCAGACGGCCAACATTCATAGCATACAAACATTCATAGCACCACACTGACTCGAACCCGAAACCAGTGGCACCGAGCGCCAGAGCTCTAATGTATAATTAATACTTATATAATTATGTAATACAATAATATATATATATAATATAATATTATAATTATAATTATAATAATATATTACAGATTATTATATATAATATTATGTAATATTATTCAGCATACGCAACTCCAATTTAATTTTTCTATTCTTTCAACTTATTTAAAAAGCAAACTTGAAAAGGATTAATTATTTGCCCGAAACATTTCAATTCATTATTTTATTTAGTGTGTAATTAAATTCCTTGTTACAAAATTTAATTACACATTACACAAAATTTAATTACACAATAAAAAAAATTACGAAACACTAAATTTCAATTTTGATAATTCCTCGCATTCGAAATCAATTTAATTAATCATTTTTTATTTGATTCTTGAGCCTAATTATGTTATTAAACAAAAAAAAACGTTATTACCAAACATCTAATAGGTCTTCATATGCTTCGGGAAATGTAATATTCTTGAATAGGCGAAAGGAAATCCAACCTTACAGTAACTCCATGAAATTGCCCCGCCACAAAACATTGCAAAATTCTGACAGTGACCTACTTACGAATGCAGTAAATTCAACCGAGAGGCCAAAAGTAGAAACCTCGAATTTTTCACAAGACACTCACTGAGAAAAAGATTGTAGAAAGAATATTCCATTTTGTTCGAGAAAATGGACAGACACTGAACTAATGAAGTCGAAAAAACATCATTTCATTGACGACGTAGAAGGCCTTTTACGCTTTATTTGTTAACCTTCCAGTCGAGGTTGGAATATTGAATATTTACAAACCTTTGTATTATTTCCGTATGTATCAATGTAAATCATGATTATTTAGTGGGAATAATTCAGTTCATAATACCTCGTAATTCAAAGATGCTCCTTGAATGTCTGTACTTGAAATTCGAACAAAGGGTGACTGTATTTCCATCTATTTATATATTTATGTGGATAGAAAAATTGTATTTTAAATTTATAAATAATAAAAATAGATAAAGTAAGAGAAGGCTGAAAATATAAATTTTATATATTACATTTATACATTTTATAGATGAATTTATGTTTTAGAAATAACAGAAAGATACTTTTTTTAAGAATGTTTTCCCCCTAAAAAACCCCTCGAAATATATATCTTTAAAGCAGACTTATATATGACAAAAATTATAACTTATGCATACTTTATACATATGTATAATTAATACTTGTGCATACGTATATATATATAAGTATTAATTATACTTAAGTATTAAGTTAATTATACTAATACTAATGCATATATTACTATGTATACTTATCTTTTAAACAGATATATTATATATGTTACTCTAATAATTTCTTAAACAGCTATGTATAAGTACAAGAATCACACAAAAAAAAAAAAAAAAAAAAAAATACTTGGAAAATTTTTGATTTCACAATTTTCAAATTTGTAAATTTTTATTTTTATATTAAAAATGTGTATGTATATTAGTAGAAATACGAAACCAATTTTCTGAAAAGTCACTTTTTATTTGTAAATTCAAATCCAGTGCAGTAGATGTTCTAAACAAAATAAAATAGCCTTATTTAAAAAAAAAATTAAATTTATAAAAATATATAAATATAAAGAATACTTAATTAAAAATATATTCATTTTCTTAATATTATAATTAAATATAAGAATTGAACACAAAGTTTATAAAATACTTATTTTCTAAATGTTAAAATCTTTATTATTTTAATTGCCATTTGAATTTTTTTTTTCGTTAACAGAATTTTCTTTTTATAAAAGGAAGCATTAAAAATTAAATTAATTTTAATTAATTAAATTTTGATCTACGAAGACATTGCGCTAGAATAATTTTATTTGAACGAATTTAATTTTAGTTGTTTTATTACGAATAGTCGGTTAAAATGTTCAACAAAATGTTTTTGAAAAAATGAGCTAACGTGGGTTAGTCATATATGTCTACTTTTCATACTTTGTGTCATTAATTACATTATTGTAAGTAATTTATAAATTTAATTTTTGTCAATTTTTTAATTGATTTAAATATAAAAACATTAAAATCTTTAATTTCTCTCAATGTATCAATTACCAGAATTTTTCTTATGCTACACTCAAAGAGAATGACTAAAATATTGTCAATAATTATTTTACTAAAAAAATCTCTGAAATTCAGGCTGTTTTCAAATTTTAAATAAAATCGTTTTAAGTAAATAATTAAATCATTAATAAATCATATTCATTCAATAATGTGACTAAAATGGGACATTTTGGTTAAATAATAGTATTGGTTTTAATTACACATGTTTATTAATTTTTTGTTTTATTTTTATTACCATTTTACGGATTGACAACATTTATAAAACGTTCATTCAATTTAGCACCTTTTTTGCCGTAGATTATCATGTGCACTATAAGGCTAAATTTCGCTAATAATTTAAAAATTAAATTTTTTTTTTAATTTCTAATACTATCCATTCTTAATTCTGCTATTACATTATTCTTATTTCTTATTCTTATTATATTCTGTTTGTTTATTGCAAATTTTTGATTAAATCCCAAGTTTTGTTTTAAATTTCTAAATTATTAAAATTTGTCTTTCATTCCAATAATCTAATGAAGTAAAAAAATAAATCAAACAAATGCACAAAAAGTCAGCAAATTGAAAAATTAAAAATAAAAAAATAAATCAGCAAATTTAAATTAGACAAATGCACTTTAAAATTTTTTTACAAGTTTTGTTTTAAATTAAATTATTTAAATTTGTGTTTCATTCCCAGTGATCTAATAAAGTAAAAAATGAATCAGACGAATTCACAAAAAAATCAAAAAATTGAAAAATAAAAAAATAAAACAGCAAATTGAAAAATTAAAAAATAAATCAGCAAATTGAAAAATTAAAAAATAAATCAGCTAATTGAAATTAGTAGACAAACGCACTTTAAAAAAATATATAATAGAAATAAACAACAAATAGCATTTTATTTTATTTCATTTATTATTTTTCATACATTAATGTTTTTAAAATAGTTTCTTGGAAAGTTCGATAATTCAATAAAATTCGCCAAAGTTATAATTAGAACGAAATATCGCCAAATTTCTCGCCTCAATACTTTCACCACGAAGCACAGCAACCCTAAGGAGACGCTGCTGCTTTTTTTGTTTTTGTTCCAATCGTTAAAAGTACAATTTATTTGTTATTATTATTTTTGCTGCTTTTTTCTTCTTTCCTCAGAAGCGAATCGAGATGTTAGGTGAGTTGAATTGCAAGCGGTCCGCTGCTTTCGAAGTGAGTGGAAAAGTTGTCCCGGTGCATTTCAGTGATGGAACGTTCTTCCCGCTCAATCGAAGGTGTTAGACAGGTGCTATCGTGTTTGTGTTTTCGAATATCGAAAGAATGTGGATTAATCTCATTTTAAATTACAGGTATGTTTCTTTTTTCCTCACTAATTTCTATTACAAAAAATATTTATAATTATTTGAAGTAAATGTCATTTTAAATCGAATGAATAGCAGAAAATTCTAAAAATTAAATTAAAAAATTGTAATTAGTGTTTCAGACGAATATTGTGGTAAGAATTCTAATACGAATATATGTTTTAATTTATTTTAATAGAATTGTGGCGAATTTAATGGCGGTTGTTTTTAAAAATCATTCGAGTAGTTCCGTTTATGAAATAACCTTGCCTGCCTCAAAAATTGCTCGAAATTGGAACAGGATATGAATACACATTACTTCGCGTTTCGCTCAAATGACGTCAAATGTCAATCACTCTTTTTCAGGTGAATCATTGGTTGTGCTGTCGTTATAGCAACATATTTTCAAAATATATTATAGCTCTAGTATGTAGCGTAAATTAAAAATGAAAAATATTTTATAAATAGTAAAATTTAGTTACGTTTTATGCATTTTTATTATAATAATTATTTTTCTAATATACTAAAATTATTTATCACTTTACATTATTACTTGTTTTAAATGTGAATTGCTTAACTTTGTTTTTACAGTTGTGAAAACAAATGTTTTATAAATTTATAATAACTAAAAGAGTGTATATGTTTTATAAGCCTTATTAATTAGTTTTACATAACCATAATCTTTTAAAAATAAGCGGCAAATAATCAGCAACAATGTATTTTGTTACGTTAGCAACATATTTTCAAAATATATTAGAGTTCTAATATTAAAAAAGTAAAATATTTTATACATAGAAAAATTTAGTTACGTTTTATGCATTTTTAATATAATAATTATTTTTCGGACTTACTAAAATTATTTATCACTTTACATTATTACTTGTTTTAAATGTGAATTGCTTAACTTGTTTTGACAGTTGTGAAAACAAATGTTTTATAAATTTCTAATAACAAAAAGAGTGTATATACTTTATAAGCCTTATTAATTAGTTTTATATAATCATAATCTCTTTTAAAATAAGCGGGAAATCAGCAACAATGTATTTTGTTACAATAAATAATGGATTTTAAAAAAATCAATCAAACTATTTAAAATCTGAATTGGTTAAATAGAATTAAAGTTCGAAGAAAATTATAAACTTTAGAAAAATAAAAATAAAAGATGTGAAATAATTATTAATACTGTTTTCGAGTGGCATAAAAAGATATGTAAAATTTAAGTTCTTCAAAAAATGTAAATTACAGCAGTGCACATAAAAATGTAAAGAAAAAAATACTTCATCAAAACATTTTGAAAATTGTATTCTTTGCAATTGTGTAACGTATAATCTTTAATTTACGCTACATTATTTATCGAAATTTTGTAATCATTTTACAATACTTGTAATACATTATTAAATGATGCATTGTTTGTTATTACATATTCGTAAAATTTTATACATGGTGAATATACATTTATATAAGAAAGATTTATACAAAAATATGGTATTTTGTCACGGGTATTATTCACTTAAAAAAAATTAAATTTCTTTTCATTTTATGTAAGTTTATATGCATAAAGACTTCACAATGGTAAGTTTTTGTATTTTTATCTTGTAAGAAGTTCTTTTTTAATTCCTTCAACACAAGCTAAAAACTTATTCATTTGTTCAACACAAGATAGAAAATAATATTTAAAAAAATGAATGTAAGTTATTGATGAAATTAATCTTGAAATTTTCGAAATAATATGAAAATTATAACGAGTAAAATATTTAAAACTATTAACTGCAATAATTTCTAAAATTTATTCGAATGATCTATCAACTTGGATGAGGACATTATTTTCATTGTCTTAATTTTCTTTGATTACGAAATTTAACTTATTTACTCTTATGCATCCAATAAATTACAATAATATTAATTTTTTATGAAATCACCAACAAAAATTATAGATATTTTTATATCATTCGTATTAGAAATTGCTTAAACTTTATCAATGTTATAAAGCTATTAGCAGAAGAAAATGCCGCTATGTATTGACTATTATACGACTTAGATTACATACTATTTGTTGACTCAATTGTAAAAGTCCTTCTACCACCAAGTGGGAAAAATCTACATTATCTCATTTTATTATTTGATTGCCCAAATTTAATTCATTAATAATGGCGTTTTGTGATTTTTAAAAAATATTTTGATATAACTGTTTCATTTTGTGATATTATTTTACACATTTGAAAATAATATTATGAGGAAGGTTCAGGGTTTTCACATACGTGCCCATGTAACAAAATCCCTTATGAATGTTAATTGCACACGTTATCATTAAGCCACGAGTTGTACTATTCTGAAATAAGAATAAAATTAAATTTTCCTCTTTGTAAATTTTTAATATAAATCTATAGATTTAGATATACTTTCCTGGTTAAAAATGAATTAAGTTTGAAAAACAAAAACAACATTTTAAACATTTGCATGTTGACGAGAGAAAACTCGGAAAAACGCATCATAATGTCGATACGTAATGCTTACACAACCTGCTTAACCGTACTTACACAACCGTAATGCTTACCCTTTGACTATCACAATCTAGTCTTTTAATTTCTGAAATAGCTACAGAATTTAATTTCTGAAAATGGTTACCGTTTTTCCAACTTGTGAGTCACATGCACAATAATTGCACGTGTTACTACGGGGTTATGAGTTCGGTTATTTTGGAACTTAGGAATAAAGTAAAATTTTTATTTTATGCATCGAATATTGGTATGCCTCGTGTCCAACAATGTGTAGATTCGGATATACCTTTATGGTTAAAAATGAATTTTCTAAACCCGAAAACAACTAAAAGGAGAACATAGGATATGTCAATCATATTCCTTATCTGAACGAATTTATTTGAATAAATCAATGAACGACATTAAAATACACTTAAATTCAAAGACAACAATCATTTTTCAACAATCAATCAAGTTTTTGCCTATCTTATTTGAGCTCAGTGATGAGATCACTTATTTTGGAATTTAGGAACAAAGTAAAATTTTTCTTTTATGTATTTTTCTAATAGAAATCTACAAGAGTTTTTTTTTATCAATATAAATAGGCCTCGTGTATAGATTTAGATGTACCTTTTTGATTAAAAATGAATTTTCGAAAACCGAAAACAACTAAAAGAAGAAAATAAGATTTGTCAATCATATTCATTATCTGTACGAATTTCTTCGAATAAATCAATGAACGACATTAAAATACACTTACATTCAAAAACAACAATCATAATTTTTTGCCTCTGTTATTTGAGCTCAACGAAGCAGATAACTCACTGGAGTAAAAAACGTTCCGCCATGTTTTTCCCATCACTATTTCTCTTACGAATACTATAATGGATCTTGTTTAAGCACGACTTTTCTCTGTCGTGATGTAAAATAGAGGCGTTTACTGCATTGTTATGGGTTTTTTCCAGCGCCATGCTATAACTCATGCAAGATTTTCTTAAAGGGAAAATCATTGCATTGAAAATTACGCGTGTTTTGTTGAATATTATTTTAACTCTTTTTTTCTTCATTTGCTTTGTTCAGTACAAATTTGATCTTCCATGTATATTATTTACGAACATTTGTTCATTCATTATTTATGATGAATTTTTATTTATATATATAGTAAATTATTTTATTTTGTTTACGTAGCGTGATTTTATTAACTGATATTAAGAATTATCAATGCTATTTTTTAGTCTGTTTTTAATTCAAAAATATAGTCATTATATTTAATTTTTAATACTGATATTCATTTTCATCTACCTTTTATATAAGCTATTAATATTATCGAAAGTGCTCTTACTTTTCCAGCTTGATTAGTATGAATATTATATTTCTAGTATAGTTTAATTCAGTGTAATTACCTATGTTTAAATACTTTAGTATACTTTTAGATACGGAATTTGACAATATAAGAATTGGACAACGTAAATATCAAATATTTGTAAATTCTCTATGAATTTATTTATAAATTATATGAATATAATATGAGCACCGTACAAAACATCGATACGAATCTAATATTAGTAAATAATTATTAATAAATCTAATACTCTACTTGCTAACATAAATGTAGAAATGATGTGTAATATGTGTAAGTTCAAAAACAGTTCAAAGAATAATTCGATCAGCCTAAAATCATGGTTAAGTTAGCAGGAAAAATTCTTCAGAAAACCAGATACATGAAAATATATAAATAAAACATCATCTATGAAACATGATCACGTTTCATCTACCAGAAATATGAAAAAAAAAATATGTGTACAAGTTGCATTTCTAATAAGAGCAAATGTAATAAAATATTCAATCGTCAATTGACAACTAAAATATTCTTCAATTCAACTGATATCTAAAATATAAATTTAAAATAGTCAGTTGACAATTTTGATCCACAGAGAGATTCTCAATTCTATCAGGATAACAATCCTAAACATACTGTCTTGAATGTCCAATTGCAGTTCCCTTACAACTGTAAAGAAATCATTAAAATGCCTATTCAGTTGCCAGATTTGAACTCAATATAACATATTTCACCAGAACCGGAAATTAGAATCCGAAAACAACATTTCCTCAAACAGTAGCTGAAATATATAACATGAAAAATGAAACAAATACACACGAATTTACTTAAAAATTAGTTTCGAATATGTAACAAAATTATTAAAAAATTCGTGGATAATCAACGAAATATTAAAACTTGTTTAATAGATATTGAATTAATTTTTTATATCAAACCTTTGTGAACACCATTCATTCTTTTAATCATGAATTATTGTATTTAAAACAAATTTATTCTATATAAAAAGCAAAATATATATCGAATGAAACTCATTGTCTAAGAGAAATAAAATTATTTCAAAGCAATAAATTTTCAAACTTTTTATCTAGTATGAAACGTTTATGCGAGAATTTTTATGGGACTTTGTACAAAACAAAATATTTATTGTAATTCCTAGAACATAAAAACTATAACAGAATTTTAATTTTTTCTCTGAACTTATTATTCTTTTATCCGATACGATTGTTTCTTTAATTAAATAAGAAACTAGTTTTTTTTATCGTTAAATCGTGCGTGCAAACTATTTTGTTTAAAAATCGTAGGCAAATGAATTACGAATCAGAAATGATGTAATAATTCTTTACGCCTTTTTATTCACCTTATGATTCATATTATTATTCTTTGGTGTTTTGAGTGAACGAGATTATTCTTAAAAAAAGCTACAATTTTAAGAAATTTGTTAAAAAATATGTATTTTTTGTTTGGTTCAAATATTCTTTTACTATATAAGCTTGAAATTTATTTTGTTAACCTTAGGTTCTCTAACAAAATGATTAAAAAATTCGTGAATATTCAATAAATTATTAAAACTTCTTTAATAAACACAAGATATTTATTGAACTTAATTTTTTTATCCCAAAACATTGTGAATACTATTCAAATTTTTAATCATGAATTATTGTATTTAAAACAAATTTATTCTATATAAAAAGCAAAATATATATCGAATGAAATTCATTGTCTAAAGATAATAAAATTATTATTTCAAAGCAATAAATTTTCAAAATTCTGCTTAATAACTTTTTATCTAGTATGTAACGTCTAAGCGAAAATTTTTATGGGACTTTGTACAAAGCAAGATATTTATTGTAATTTCTAGAACATAAAAACTATAACAGAATTTTAATTTTTTTTCTCTGAATTTATTATTCTTTTAATCTGACACAAAGGTTTTTTTAATTAAATAAGAACCTTGTTGTTTTTAATCGTTAAATCGTGCATGCAAACTATTTTGTTTAGAAATCGTAGGTAAATGAATTACGAATTAGAAATGATGTAATAATTCTTTACGCTACTTTATGATTCAGAATTCTTATTCCATGTATTGTTTGCTATTCGTTGGTGTTTTAAATGAACGAGGTTAGGAACTGGTTTAAAAATTCTCTGGAAATTTCTTAAAATGGTAAGTTTTTGAAGCTTTTTTTCAATTCCTACTATTAATTCATACTGTCCCTATATATATTTATATATCTTGTTCAAATTTTCAATCGTTAATAAAATACTTTTTATTCATCCACTCAAGTTCAAATTCTTTTTTTTAAACTTGTAGTGCATGACACTTGATGTTAATACAGTTTTTTTCAAATATTAATTCATTAATTAAATTGAATTAATTAGTTTTAGTTTTATATGGGAGGAAAAAATTTTCTCTTATATAAGATAATTAGCAGGATATAAATTTAGGAATAAATAACCGCGAAGCGTGTTGATCGCTGGAAAAAAAATTTCTTTTTCAGATACGTTTTCCATTCTGGGTTCTAGTCTGAGTCAAGGAGGGAACAAATGGAGATCTAAGTAGGAATTGACTAAAAAAAATTTTTTATATTATTTAAAATATGTCTTTTTTGTTTGGTTCAAATATTCTACTACTATGCGAGTATAAACTTCAAATTTATTTTTTATTAACCTTAGGTTTTCTTTATTTATATTAGCTTTTTTATTTTGTCGTAATTGATTAAATTAAATATTTTTGTTTGTTATTTATGGTTTCAATTTTTTGAATTCTTTTAAATTAGTTATATTCGTTTTTTACCGACGGCTTAATTTTTTTTCTTTTAATTCCAAATGTATTTTATATGATTCTTTTTTTTTTTTTTTTTTTTTTTTTTGTATTGAAATATTACCTACGCCAACTTTTGTTGAAAAGAATTTTATTAGGTTTTTTATCATTTTGAAATACGAATAGTACTTGTTGAATATATTTTTTCTGAGTGTCTTTGTACTTTTCGAACATAATTTTTTGATTAAATTTACCAAAGGAAAAAATATATTAGATAAAAAATGGCCGACACTGTAGTAGTAACTAAAACAAAAAATAATCACACAACAATAGCAAAGCAAGTATGAAATTAATTCATTTTACATTTCGAAACGAGTAAAATGTCTGTCAAAACAAAAAAGAATCAAGGTGCTAGGTTAGAGGATATGAATTACCTAGGCGTTTGCTTCTTTTGATAGACGACATTATATTATAGCCTCATCTGAGATAAGAAATGACCTTCAAACAACCTTGAGTAGACAGACTAACATCCATCCAGAAATTGACGCAGTTAATAAAGTATCGCGCATTGCTTTATTTGATGCTTCAAAAAAACTTTGTAACCATTTCCATGCTGTCGACTGCTTTAATTGTGGGTTCTGAAAATTTTAATTTCAAATGAACTGGTATATATTCAGATATTGTATCAAAATTCATTATGAAAATAAAATGTGTTTGATAATGTGGATAACTTTTATTAATTCTTCACATGAAGTTTTCTTTCAACTTGTGAACCCTGAAATGATCTTGACTTTGAACTTTAGCCACTTGTTAAACGGCATTTATTTTATTTTCTAATTACGTCAATGTCATATATCCTCCATGTTTTAACTTCTTGATATTGTACCTATTACCAGATTGCTCAAATATTTTATGCAGATGTTTGTATTTAATAGTTATTATCTTTTCATTAATGTTAAACCAGTAATTTTGAAACTTTTGGAGTCGCGCGGCATTTAATATTCTACAAATAATTGTACCTTTTACCAGTTTACTCAAATACTTTATGCACATGTTTGTACTTAACAGTTATTATTTTTTTATTAATGTTAAACCAGTAATTCTGAAACTCTTTGAAGTCGTGGGAGATGATCAACTCCACAAAATAGTACATACAAACGGCGAAGTCTTATAGGCTGCAATGGAAATTATTTTAAAATCGAAAATCCCATAAACGCTAACACCTTCTAGTAGCCAACCATAGAAGTCCCAGCTCCTAGTATCTCGAAAACATTCTTTGACGCATTATCGCTGTTCGGCAGTTTTTAAGAAGAAAAAAAAGCAAGCAGAAAGGTTATTTGTTTATAATGAAAGATTTCTTTGAACGGGAAAACTGACAAATGGAAATAAATTGAAAACGATGCCATTTCTGCAATAACTGGCGTATTTTTTAACCATATGTCGACTTGATGTCATTTACCATTTGAATAGCAAAATTTGTATCAGATTTATTATTAAACAGAACACAATATTTATAAAACTAGTACTGTCTTTCATTAGTATTTTTGTCCTTCGTTCTAGTCAGCAAGTATATGAATTAATTTATTTATGACTATAATAGTCATGGTTTATACTATTCTACAAACCTCAAAACACTTTTAATAAAAAATACTATCAAAAGAAAAATTTACTTATTGAGATGCATTATTTTTATAAAAGCTTCTTTTTTCTAATGTAGCTGGCAAACACTTAGGGAGTTATCTTTATGTCTTAAGGCAAACGCTGCATCGGCATTACTCACTTAATACTACCCAGGGGCGCGTGTAGCTTGAATATAAGCTACGGACGTGGTGTAACAATACCCCGCAACGCTCTACGATCCTATTAGACCGGGACCTACGGTTTAAAGTGAATTCCGAAACAACTACAAACATCTAAGGCACGGCCGGGACTCGAACCGAAACCTGTGGTACCGAGCACCTGAGCGCTAGCCACTCGGCCATCAGGTCCCCCCACATTGAAGTCAAAATAATCTAATTGAGCTTAGTGAAATTAATTAAAATAAAAATTTCAACTTATACTGTTTATTGCATAGTTAATTTTGCATGTTAATTGCATTGTTAATAGCAATTCTTACAATACATATTACAGAAATTATTTGTAATTTATTGTGAAATCCAGTTTACAGTTCTAAGTTCCAATTTAAAACAAATTTATTAATGTAACGATATATTGACTGATGTGTTCAGTTAAACTGCAATTTAATTTGACAGCTGACTAAGCAATATGATTCTTCTTAAACATCATTCATATTTTGATAAAAGCATCTGGCATCGGATCATTTTTATTTTTGTTAGCATTTTCCGAGTTCCTTTTTGGAAGCCGCTCTAGCAATTTCAGCGACGGAGAACTTGTCAGTTATAACCCCGTTTCAACCTTCTCTCCCGTGCGGAGGAAATGGGAGCTTGCGGTTTTGCCACTGTCGAAACGAGCGCATAGGTGACATCACTTGAACATATTTCTGAGGAACAATCCGATCAACGCCCATGTCACTTTCTCACTCTACTAAGGTGCAATTGCTCCACCATGAAGCACTCACATTTTGCCCAACTAGTCGCGGACGGAAATATGAATCTCTAAATTATTGGTAAGTGTCAGTTTTTATAAATCTTACGGTCTGGGAAAAGATTCTAGAACAACTTTTAAATAACGGCAGAATGTTTTCGTTATACCTCATCCTTAATTTTCTTCACAACAAAATTGTCGTTCCCGTTTTCTAATGGCGCCCTGGTAGCCAAGTGGAGCGTACATTTCGAAACGAGTAAAATGTCTGTCAAAACAAAAAAGAATCAAGGTGCTAGGTTAGAGGATATGAATTACCTAGGCGTTTGCTTCTTTTGATAGACGACATTATATTATAGCCTCATCTGAGATAAGAAATGACCTTCAAACAACCTTGAGTAGACAGACTAACATCCATCCAGAAATTGACGCAGTTAATAAAGTATCGCGCATTGCTTTATTTGATGCTTCAAAAAACTTTGTAACCATTTCCATGCTGTCGACTGCTTTAATTGTGGGTTCTGAAAATTTTAATTTCAAATGAACTGGTATATATTCAGATATTGTATCAAAATTCATTATGAAAATAAAATGTGTTTGATAATGTGGATAACTTTTATTAATTCTTCACATGAAGTTTTCTTTCAACTTGTGAACCCTGAAATGATCTTGACTTTGAACTTTAGCCACTTGTTAAACGGCATTTATTTTATTTTCTAATTACGTCAATGTCATATATCCTCCATGTTTTAACTTCTTGATATTGTACCTATTACCAGATTGCTCAAATATTTTATGCAGATGTTTGTATTTAATAGTTATTATCTTTTCATTAATGTTAAACCAGTAATTTTGAAACTTTTTGGAGTCGCGCGGCATTTAATATTCTACAAATAATTGTACCTTTTACCAGTTTACTCAAATACTTTATGCACATGTTTGTACTTAACAGTTATTATTTTTTTATTAATGTTAAACCAGTAATTCTGAAACTCTTTGAAGTCGTGGGAGATGATCAACTCCACAAAATAGTACATACAAACGGCGAAGTCTTATAGGCTGCAATGGAAATTATTTTAAAATCGAAAATCCCATAAACGCTAACACCTTCTAGTAGCCAACCATAGAAGTCCCAGCTCCTAGTATCTCGAAAACATTCTTTGACGCATTATCGCTGTTCGGCAGTTTTTAAGAAGAAAGCAAGCAGAAAGGTTATTTGTTTATAATGAAAGATTTCTTTGAACGGGAAAACTGACAAATGGAAATAAATTGAAAACGATGCCATTTCTGCAATAACTGGCGTATTTTTTAACCATATGTCGACTTGATGTCATTTACCATTTGAATAGCAAAATTTGTATCAGATTTATTATTAAACAGAACACAATATTTATAAAACTAGTACTGTCTTTCATTAGTATTTTTGTCCTTCGTTCTAGTCAGCAAGTATATGAATTAATTTATTTATGACTATAATAGTCATGGTTTATACTATTCTACAAACCTCAAAACACTTTTAATAAAAAATACTATCAAAAAGAAAAATTTACTTATTGAGATGCATTATTTTTATAAAAGCTTCTTTTTTTCTAATGTAGCTGGCAAACACTTAGGGAGTTATCTTTATGTCTTAAGGCAAACGCTGCATCGGCATTACTCACTTAATACTACCCAGGGGGCGCGTGTAGCTTGAATATAAGCTACGGACGTGGAGTAACAATACTCCCGCAACGCTCTACGATCCTATTAGACCGGGACCTACGGTTTAAAGTGAATTCCGAAACAACTACAAACATCTAAGGCACGGCCGGGACTCGAACCGAAACCTGTGGTACCGAGCACCTGAGCGCTAGCCACTCGGCCATCAGGTCCCCCACATTGAAGTCAAAATAATCTAATTGAGCTTAGTGAAATTAATTAAAATAAAAAATTTCAACTTATACTGTTTATTGCATAGTTAATTTGCATGTTAATTGCATTGTTAATAGCAATTCTTACAATACATATTACAGAAATTATTTGTAATTTATTGTGAAATCCAGTTTACAGTTCTAAGTTCCAATTTAAAAACAAATTTATTAATGTAACGATATATTGACTGATGTGTTCAGTTAAACTGCAATTTAATTTGACAGCTGACTAAGCAATATGATTCTTCTTAAACATCATTCATATTTTGATAAAAGCATCTGGCATCGGATCATTTTTATTTTAGTTAGCATTTCCCGATTTCCTTTTTGGAAGCCGCTATAGCAATTTCAGCGACGGAGAACTTGTCAGTTATAACCCCGTTTCAACCTTCTCTCCCGTGCGGAGGGAAATGGGAGCTTGCGGTTTTGCCACTGTCGAAACGAGCGCATAGGTGACATCACTTGAACATATTTCTGAGGAACAATCCGATCAACGCCCATGTCACTTTCTCACTCTACTAAGGTGCAATTGCTCCACCATGAAGCACTCACATTTTGCCCAACTAGTCGCGGACGGAAATATGAATCTCTAAATTATTGGTAAGTGTCAGTTTTTATAAATCTTACGGTCTGGGAAAAGATTCTAGAACAACTTTTAAATAACGGCAGAATGTTTTCGTTATACCTCATCCTTAATTTTCTTCACAACAAAATTGTCGTTCCCGTTTTCTAATGGCGCCCTGGTAGCCAAGTGGAGCGCTAGCTCTGGCCTTTGGTATCACAGGCTTCAAGTTTGATTCCTGGCGGTGGCATGCATGTTTGTGAGTGGTTCGGAATCCACTTTAAACTCTAGGTCCCGGTCTGTTTAGTCCTCGTGCGCACAAGACGATCGTAGAGCGACAAACCAAATCTATTTTTTAATGTCAATCATTTAGGCATAAATCACTCGCCAACAGAACAGCAGATATAGCAGATTCAGCGTTATCCGAGAGGTACCACGAAAGATCTGGTACAATTCACTCATGTTACATGATTACAGTTTTCAGAATGTTCGATCATTTCCTAAAAATGGCATAAGAGGAGGTTGGAGTTCTCGTGCACAACAGAAGAATTTTCCAACCCTCCGAATATACTCTGGCATATATAAGGTTCAGCAAAATTTATTACAGTAAAATGTGTTGTAGCAATTACTATTCAAAGTATTATACTTTAACTCCTTTATATATTTCCTACATACAATATATGTACGTTTATAATATCTCACATTGATAATTTGCAGAATATATGTACTTACAGTAAACAATATTTCTGAAGATGATTAATTTGACTTAAATGTCTTGATATGTTGTTGTTCTAATGCAGCTGGCAATACAGACAGTTAATCTTTATGCCACAAGCAAAGGCTGCACCGCTGTTACTCATTTAGCACTACCCAGGGGGGCACGTGTAGCTTTGAAGATTTGTTACGGACGCGAGTAACACTACCCCCAGAACGCTCCACGATCACATTAGACACAGACCTACGGTTTAAAGTGGATTCCGAGCCACTACAAACATCCATGGCACCACGAGAACTGAGATCTTTGGTACCGAGAGCCAAGGCGCTAGAGACTCGGCCATCAGGCCCCAAATGTTTCGATATAAAGTGATGAAAATATGTTGCCACTCCGAGTAGGGATTGATGAATTGATTTGATGAATAATAAAAGGATAATTATTAAATGTACATTATTAAGGAATAACTCCTGTAATTAAATTCATATATTGAATAATGAATTCTTATGAATTTAAGAGTGTTAACAAAAGTATTTATAAAACGAATAGACAGTGATTCGACAGTAAAGTTTTGTTCGCCAAATATTTTACAAAAAAATTTTATATTTTACTATCATTATCTTAAGTGTGCATTGAATATACTGTAGACGATGGTCAAAATTTTGTAGAAATATTAAAATATTGCAAAACAGATCTTTAAAAATCAAAAAACAATATCTTTACAAAAATACGAAACTAGTTAAAGTCATATTCCCGTGTGAAATAATAACAGATTTAAAAATTAGGGCACAGTGAGTGAATTCTATGAGAGATTGCTATTTCTAAAGTAGTTGTATTTTCCTGTTTTATAGACAAATATTCTTCTTTGTATAATCTTTTACAAAATATTTGTGATTAAGATTAGAATATATTACTCTTATTATTAAAAATACTGATGATATTTACAAAACTCTTACTTATATGTAAGAAGGTGAAATAAAATTAATAACTTCCTTTGGCGAGTAATCTGTTCAATTAAAATAGCACTTGTTGACTTGATTATTTTATGCATTTGGTAAAAAGAAAAAAAAAAGTTTTTTCTGTTTATGTTAAGTTTATTCTGAATTTCATAGAAACAGTAACTCTAAAAAAATGAAGCGTTCTGAAATTTTTCCTTAGAGAATAGCATTTATGAAAAGTGGATTGCGATTATCATGCATAATTCATATTTATTGCTTAACTCTGAGTTTTCCAGCTAAAATTTCAAAATTCTGTGCGATTCACTAAGAGAAGTAAGTATCCAGACATCTGGTGTCTAGCATCGAATAGGTGCTTTTTTTTTTTTACAGTTCTGATCATCTTCAGAAAGCTTCTCCCTTAATTTTACTCCCTATGGGACACTGATATATATTCTGCTTTTTCAATTCCTACTATTAGTTCACACTCTCCCTATATTATTTATATATGTTGTTCAAATTTTCAATCGTTTATAAAATACTTTCTATTCATCCACTCAAGTTCAAATACATTTTTTTTTAACTTGTAATGGATGACACTTGATGTTAATACGGTTTTTTTCTAATATTAATTCATTCATTAAATTTAATTAATTAATTTTAATTTTATATGGGGGGAAAAATTTTTGCCACTTAATATTGTGATTTTGTCATATGTACACAGTCCAGTCACATTAATGTGACCACCACCTGCTTTCGACGTCACAAAACTTTTAATTCCCCCCCCCCCCCTCGCCTTTTTTTTTCCAAGACGCCAAACAAGCTGTTTCATCCATGTCTTCTGTGATGTCAGTAATCCAATAACATCTACAAATGAAAGAAATACGATGATAGAGATGGGCGAGTTGTTTGACAATATGGACAATATTTGACAATATGTGACTGGACTGTGTATATACATATTTATATTAATTGTAATTTATTTAATAAAAAGTAACTAAAATAAAATTTTCTTTGTTGACCTAAGTAGGAATTGACTTTTAATTTTGTTTACATTACTTGTTTATATGAGGCTTGTCCATTAGTTGTATCATTAATACAAGATAGCGAATCTTTATATATCAGGAATATGTTTGTGGCCTTCCACATCTTATACCAATTTTACTCAAAAATATAATTGATAATTTCAGGTTTAGATGAAGGATTAAAATAGTAAACGCCATTCGATTTTCATATGATAAATAAGTAAATATTTAATTGTTAGAAAAATATTTATTCGATGTTTACTAATTTATTTCTGACTAAAAGATCTGACCATTTGTCGATAATGATATTGCCTAGGTGCTGGCCCCCTTTCTATGCATGTATTTTTTTTAAACTTGCGATATTTATCGCCAAAAACACATTCCATTTTAAAATTGCTCTAAGCGAAATAGATATAATTGTTTCCAAATAAAGAATATTTAACCACCGCATCAGTCCCTTTGTTAAAATCCACAAGCCTATGTGATTCCACATATATTTCTGAACAAACATTTTTAGATAATGAAAGATAATTTCATAACTAAATCTGAAGGCAAAAAGTGCACAATATTCAAGACAGCTGGAAAATCTTTAACACTAGACCACGTAAAGAGGCGATTGCCAAATTTCGATTAAGAACTGGACATGATTGTCTTGCGGAACACCTTAACAGGATAGGTGTCCTCGCCTCGAACACTTGCGAATATGTAAAGCCGGTACAATGAATTCAGAACATCTTTTGAAATGTCCAGGACTGAACTTGGAGGCTCAGCTCCAAGGAGAAGTCTTGCTGTTATATTGGGATGCCATGACATTTTATTTCATGGACTGAAATAAAATGTCTACCTCCTTTATTTACTCTCTCCCGCTTTGACTTTTTGTGGTGAGTGAGACCGACTTATTGTCGATTGCTGTCTTGCTGTATATATTGCTTTGTTCTGCTTGTTCCTCCTTTGTGTGTGATCCTTATTGTAATGGATTGATTTCCAATAAAGTCATATGTTACAACATTTTTAGGCATGAAATTTTATTTTAGATAAAATAATTTCAGACAGAATTCATTTTAGACTTTATTAGCTAAAATAATCGATAAAATCATTTGATTAATAATTTTGCTCTTAATTAATACATGTACTAAAATACTTACTAAATTAATGTAACAATAAGTATCAAATTCTTTATTTCATTATGCTACTTTTTATATTTTTACTATATATATATACTTTTATATTTTTACTATATATATGTGGGTGTGTGTGTTAAGTAATTTTCGAAATGTTTGAATGACATCACGACTAAGTAAGTGGCAGAGAATACATACTGCCCTTGGTTTTCAAGAGTCTATGCATCTTTGCTAAGTTTATCTTCCTCTTATAAACAATATAAAAGCTTATATACATGTATTAATTAATGTAAATGTTTTTAATTTATTCTAAGTTGGATGGATTGTAAGAGAAATAATATAACGTTTTTTATTGTTAAACGTGTTTTGTTTACTGTTAGTAAAGCTCTTGTGATATTAAAGGATAAAATGCACCGATTGATTTAAATTGCACATGTTTTAGAGAGAAGCAACTTCAAAATTTGATTAAAAATTTCTTCCTGGATATTTTTAAATAAAAACGTGTTTATTGCATACACTCAGAAAATTGAGGAAGTATTGGAAAATATTAACGAACACAAACTTGTTCGAAAGAAACCCAAATAACTTGCTTTGCTTTCGTTGTACAGAAAATAATTACCTAAAACTAAAGTCAATGTGCTTCCAATCAATATGCGGAATAAAATTACAGAGAACAACATTTTTTACTCACTTCAATATTTGGTAATCGAACAAAAAAGGAAGATAAAAATTAAAAACAGAAATCTGTAACGAAAACCTCGCTATTGTTTCGATTTTCACTTTTAATTGTTCTACATTGATTCCTTACCACATAGGTCAAGCCGATTTTTTTTCAAAATGAAAAAAAAAAAATCATGTCTTTGTTTCACTGACTTCTGAACAACGGGTCATTCAATTTTCTATTGCCCAACCAACCATGGAATCATTGAGGCGTCTTCTGGTTAAGATTAAGGTCAACTTTTTACCATCCGTATACCTTCAGAGGAAACGCGTCTGGCTGGTATTGGATTATCTTCTGTTCTGCTAAATACTTCGTCAGTGACGCATGAAGTATTTTAAAAGGGAAAAGCATCTTTTTTTTCCCTGATGGCTTCATTCTCAACTAATTGTTTTCTGCTTTTTTTTTTTTTTTTCATCTTTTTATGTTCCTTGTTTTTCAAAAAGTAATTTGGCAATGGAAAGTTTAGTCTGACAGTTTTTCGCTTTAAGTACATCTTTCTGTTTAGATAACTTTTATGACTTGGGGCGGCCTTATGTGTTCAATTTATTTCTTGTTCTCCAAATACTTTTTTGATTGATAGATAATTCTTGCTTAGATTTAGCTTCAAAAAGAGCATATATTTTATTGTTTAATAATGAAGAATTTGATCCCTGAATTAAAAAAAGTCAGTTTTAAAAAAAATAGTTTTAAGTACAACGGGTTAAAAAAGTTTCAGACATACTTATCAGGTCAAGTATAAAAAACGAGCAATTTTTCAATTCCTACTATTAGTTCACACTCTCCCCATATATATTTATATATCTTGTTCAAATTTTCAGTCGTTTATAAAATACTTTTTATTCATCCACTCAAATTCATATACATTTTTTTGAACTTGTAGTGGATGACACTTGATGTTAATGCAGTTTTTTCACATATTAATTCATTCATTAAATTTAATTAATTAATTCTTAATACTTTAAATAGAGTTTTAGCAGTTTGTAATGAAAATTGAAATCAACACGCAGTAGCTCAATCGGCAAAATGCAAGGATTTCAGTATTTTTCACGTAAAGGTGAAGAATGCGAGTTCAATTCTTGCAATTTCTTTCAATTTCTCAACAAATTTTTGAACATTTTTGTTTTAAGTAGACGCTTTATCCAAATGATTTTCAAGAGTGAGTTAGCAGTTGTGTCTTAGAGGTTAGAATGAAGCATTTTTCTCAAAAAATAAAATTGAAGAAATTTATGTCGCCTTGAGTCGTGTGAAATCATTAGATGGACTATTTACTGAAGAACTGGACTGCTCGAAACTCTCTGGAAAGGTTCCTTGCAATAATGAATCATTACAAGAGATGGATAGAATGAGAAATTATAGAACACCATCAGCTTTATAAATTAGAAACGAAAGAAAATAGAAAGCTAATAAATAGTAACAAACAAAAATAATAGTCCAACACCATATATAGAAAGGAAAATGGAAAATTGCACGCTTTCTATTTTGCCACTTAATATTGTGATTTTGTCATATGTATACACATATTTATATTAATTGTAATTATTTAATAAAAGGTACTAAAATAAAAATTTTCTTTGTTGACCTAAGTAAGAATAGACTTTAAATTTTTTTTTTATATTACTTGTTTCATAGGATCATGCGGTTACAGAGGCCACTTAACGTGTGAAAATAATTTTAAAATATGGCTTATTGGGCACAACAACAATTTGCAAAACTCATTTTAAAAATCTTCATCACATCAAATTCTTTACAATGTATAGCGAATATTAGATGCCCCAAAACAGTTTTATGATAACTCCTTCTCTGAATCTTTGCAGCTATTTGTTTATATGGAAAACTAACTTGCTTACTTACAACTGACCTACGTTTATCTCTGACCTTTATCCTTCTTGAACTAACTACATTCCATGCATTTTGATGAAAGAATGGTGCACGATTTTTGCAGATTTTAATCATCTTCGTTTTTTAAACCCGAAGTCGTTATCAACACTAACAATTGTCCATTAAAGTAGTTTTTATTGCCACTGATGCTGAGATTATAAAAATTACTGCTAGTCTCATATAATCAGGATGCCCTTTTTGAAGAACTCTAACTAGCTAATCAAGAAATCCTTTTGAAACTATTTTTAATTTTTCACCTGCTTTAAATGGTTGAATACATCTCATCAGAAGTAAACTAATTAGGAGGAAACATGTGCTACCAGCTTAATTACGGGGAAATTCATAAAAAAAAAAAATACATTTCTACGCTTAATGGTAATATTTAGAATATTTATTTTCATAAACCAGACGAGACCGTTTCTGAAGACACTTAACTTCAGCCTTAAAACCTATCAAGAAGTCTCTTTATCACTCAATACGATAACTAAATTTAATAATAATAATAGTAAAAATAATTTAATAATAAATCGGAAGTTAATGCTAGATTATATTCTTTAAAATATAAAGGAGTTTTAAATTGATTAATAACATGGAGTGTACTTTAGTGACATTTAAAAACATACCTAAAAGAGAGAAGCAATATTCAGTAATATGACCACTTTAAATGTTATGTTATTCAGAATTGGAGGATTTAATAAAATTAAAAATTTTATGAAGATTTAAAATTATCATGAAGATTGGTTTTTTGCCCGAATTTGGTCTATAACTATTTTAAATTAGAATATATATTAGATAAAATAAATTAAGAATAACAAATGTTGAAAATAAGTTTACAATTAAAATTCATAATATGCAATCTGTGACATTTTTAATATTTATATTTATATTTCAATATCTTCGTTGTTGATGAGAAATAAATTATTTATGAAAGAAAAATTGCATTTTCATTAAAAATTCGGAAAACACACACAAAAATAAATACTCTATTCCTTTATTTTTTTTTAACAAATGCATAGCTTCTTTACTTCTGCAATAATAGTGCAACGCAGGAATTATTATTTTTATATTCTCAAATTCTTCCTTCGCCTTCTCTTGAAACAAAAGCGAACTATTATCTTAAGTTGTGCTATTTCGTTAAAAGAGATTTTCTGTCTGAGCCTTTCTTAACACAGTTATTTATTGTTCAATGGATTAAATAGAGGGAAATATATATAACTCTTCGAAATATTTATTTTCTGCTGATAATATACTAGCACATTGAATGATTCCCATATAACAATAAATTCTTACCGTTTTCTTCTATGGACACATTTAGGCTTATTAAAGATAGGTTTTACTGTCACACATGAAAATTTTCAAAGTACCTAATCTTATTGTATGAAACATTATGCTACAGATGATTTTATATATATATATTGTTAATCAGATGTTTTAATATACAGGGTGATTATAATTAAAGTACCACTTTCAAAATGCTTCAAAAAATAATTACTTTAAATTTGAACTGAAGATACTCGAAGAAGGGGGAAACGGTATGGTATCAAAAAAAGTTCCACCAATTTTTCCCATCCAATTCGGTATGACCTTGCCGTGGTGAATGAGCTTTCCACTAACACTAACAGAGTGACAACTGTTGAATGACTTGGAAGTCATTTTTTTCGTCAAAAAACCGAAACAATCAAGCACATTGAACACTACAGTTGGTTTAATGTACAACTCATGCCAAATACATTGTAATTTCGATTCAAAATATCACTGGCAGCCGAATTGACATTCTTTATGCCGCTTAAAGCGCCATCTATTAATACACTTAGGAAATTTTTTTGATGCCGCACGGTTTCCCCATTTTTCAAATATCTTCAGTTCGAATTTGAACTCATCGTGAAGAGTGGCTCTTTTTTTACAGCATTTTGAAAGCGAGACTTTTTAATTGAAATCATCCTGTACATCCTGAAAGGTGTTTTAGATGTGAATGTGAAATGTCTTGTTATTTATTAAAATTAAAAGAAGCAAACCTCCACGGTTTAAAGTTTGGGTTCTTTACTCGCTTTACATTATGCAATCGTAAATCAAATTGTTCTGCAGAAAGTAAGATAAGATGGATTAATTTCTGCAAATGACAAAGCAGGCTATTGATATTCCGAGATACAATCTTAAAACTAGAAAAAGCCTTTCAATCAATTGTGAAACCTTAAACTAGACAATCCGCTAACCTTCTGTCTGGTTAAGGAAATATCTTAAAGGAGAAAGATATTCAGAGATTATTTAAAAGAAGTTAGCTCATACTTGTATTCTGAAACCAAAAGAATAAAATCCGTTGCAAAGTAAAAAATTTCAAAAGAACGGCATTGCGACTTGAAAGACTCAAAACTACAACTACAGTGCAACTTGTAAAAAAAATCTAGCAGAATAAATGAACAAAAGAACACGAACCTAAGACTTAATTTATTTTTTTCATATGAAAGCATGGTGTTCAGTAAGTGAAGATTAAATTTCACAAAATTATCCTTGAGTGTTTTTACAATCTGTAGTAGAATTTCAAAAGAATCCATGCAGTAAATTAAAAATAGATATCTAATCAAGTGTTGTTGTTTACATAACTAGAAGTGAAAAAGTATTTGACAAAACCAAAATTTATTCTTTGTATTTTCCCTTGCTTGAAGTTTGACTAAATCAAGAAAACTTTCTAATACTACTGTGCCCAAAAATTAAAACCAATTTTCAATCTAAATTTCCCGAGCATATGGAATTTCAACTCTTTTTCTAGGTTGTTGGCACTGTTCTTGACATCTGTGTGAAATTTGACGTCAAAATATTCATTAGTGTTTGAGTTACGCTTGGCTTTCAGAGACGCTAAAAGTGATTTATGCAATTTTTGAAATTCCGGAATTAATTCAGCAAAGAACTTGTGTACAATTTTGTTTGCGGAAACGTCTAGAATGTTGCAGAAGGCATTCAATGAGCATTCCTATATCGGAAAAAAATGTTTGCAAGTGGTATAAACAGTTCAAAGAAGGTAGAGAACTCGTTGAAGACGAAGAGTGCTCTGGACGACCATCAACCTCAATTGACGAAGCTCACGTCCAAAAAATTAAAGATTTGGTGCTTGCAAACCTTGGATTTACAATAAGAGACCTTGTTGATGATGTTGGAAATTCAAAACGATCGGTCTATTCCATTTTAAAAGATGTTTTGCTCCCCAAATGCATCAAATCTCGAGTGGTACCGAAAACGCTGTATTTTTTGGAAAAACATCGTCGCGTTGAAGTGTATGAAACAATGCTTTCTGACTATCAGGATAAGTTGAAAAGCATCATAACTGGAGATGAAACTTGGATTTATGCTTACGACCCGGAATCAACCGATCAATCGAGCGAATATTGTGCAAGACCAAAAAGAGCACGCCAAAGTCGCTCAAAAATCAAGGACAAACTTTTTTTCCAATCCTCAATGCATGCTAAAAAGTCATCGGCAGGGATGGCCTTCAAAGCGCGCGGTGATTCACTTTGAATCTCTTCAATCGACTCAAAACGGTGACCCCGGAGTGGTCTTTTGAGTGTAGGGAATAGCCAGAAGTCGCACGGTGTGAATACGGTGGTTGTGGAACGATATGGGTTTCAATTTTGGCGAAAAAGTCACGAAGAATCAATGCAGTGTGAGCTGGCGCATTTAGAAACCTCGATTATTACTGAAAATCTCGGCAGTAAATGTCGATGCGGAATATCCATAAAAAATTTTAGCGTTGCTAATTGGATATGAAGCTTATTAATCACTTTAAAATTAAAATACCAATTTAGTGAATTAATTCGGCACCAATCCAGATTTGACGTGTTTGAGACCCAAAATGAAATTGACCGAACCTTTTGAATTTCCAACATCATCAGCAAGGTCTCTAATTGTAAATCGACGGTTTGCAAGCACCAAATCTTTATTTTGGACGTGAGCGTCGTCGGTTGAGGTTGATAGTTGACCAGAGGGTTCTTCGTCTTCAACGCGTTCCCTGTCTTCTTTGAACTGTTCATACCACTTCTAAGCATTTCTTTCCGATATAGGAATGCTCGCCGAATGCTTTCTGCAACATTCTATACATTTCCGCAAACAAAATTTAATGCAAGTTCTTTGTTCAATTAATTCAGACATTTCAAAAATCGCTGGAATCAGTTTTAGCGTCTCACAAAGCCAAGCGTAACTCAAGCGTATTTGTTTTTCTAATGCAGCTGGCAAACACTTAGACAATTGTCTTTGATGCCTTAAGGCAGGGGTCTCCAAATCCGGCCCGCCAGTGTCATCAATCCGGAATAGCTTATTGTTGCTGTAATAAGTTGGATAAAAATTTGCAGAATGATAATAACTCGGTTTTATTCACTTGCTAGGTAAAGCTTAATGACAAGCATAATAAGCAGAAAATTTAACTTAAGCATAACAACTTACAAATAATTGAAATGACTCGACGACTAGTCTAGAAACTATAGATAATGGCAGAAAAATTAAAACGATTTTGACCCTTGGTACTTACTGGAGTAAACAGTGTGGCCCTAAGGCTGGAAAGTTTGGAGACCCTGCCTTAAGGCAAACGCTGCACTGACGTTACTCACTTAGTACTACCCAGGAGGTGCGTGTAACTTGAAGATAAGCTATGAACGCGGAGGAACTATACATCCGCAACGTTCTACGATCATGTTAGACGGGACCTACGGTTTAAAGTCAATTCCGAACCATTACAAATATCCATGGCACCGCTGGGACTCGAACCCATTGGTACCAAACGCCAGAGCGCTAACCACTCGGCCATTCAGGACCACGTAAGTCAAACACTAATGAATATTTTGACGTCAACGTTCACACAGATGTCAAGGACAGTGCCAGCAATCTAAAAAAAAAAAAATGAAATTCCATAAGCCCTGGGAATTTTAAATTGGTCTTACTTTTTGGACACAGTAGTATATTTTCTGTATCTGAAACAAAGCATTAATATTTATCCACAACGAATTTCCTTAACACTCTTCAGAACACTTAGCGCAATTACGTAAGAAAATGAATCGCAGTTATTTTATTTATATTTAAAAAAGAAAGTAGTAAGAAAACAAATTAAACAGCAATGAGGGAACTGCATTACAATTATTTTCTATGTTAATGAGATGGAACGACGAATGTAGAATTGTATTTCATTTACATCATACTTATAAAAGAAAAACATTTCCTTGGGAAGGAAAACTGTAATTTATTTCACTTGTGCAATTCGTCCTAAAGTAAAAATATTGAATAAGTGAGAATTTCCCTTTTTTGAAGTAGTAATCATAATTTTATGTAGTTAAAAAAATATCGGAAGTTAACGCATGCAGATAATTGGTTAATTTGATTTGAAAGTTCATGCTTCACTAATATTTATTTAACAGACTACTGAAATTTGTGAAAGTGCTAAACTTCCTTGTATTAGTTTGGGTTGTTTTTTTTTTCTTTTTCTTCTTCTTTTACACTTTCACTTTAAATTACACCATTAGTTTTTATTTCTCTCTCAAAGATATAAATAATAATTTTGTCCAACTTTCTAGAATGTAAAATGACTTAATAGATAACAATTACCTAATGCGCTGTTGTGTAACTGTTGTTTCTTATCGCACTTGGTCGACAGAAACATCTAGACCAGGGGGGGCAACAAAAATGATCTTGCGGGCCACTTTGGAAATTTGAATGATCTTGCGGGCCGCATATAAAATCATATATCCCTATATTAGATTTAAAACCACTGTAGACATTTTTTGGAGTGAAAAATTGAAACATAATGAGTTATTATTCTGTTTACTATTATTCGTACATGTAAGTATTGATAATATAATAATAATGATACTAAACGCTCATTGTAAAGAAATGTATAACTCTAAAAATTAAATATAAGAAATAAATATGAAATAAAAAAATTAAATCATTAAAAAATATTTATTTACTAGTGTGATATTTGTTTACGCAAGAATATTATTTTAAAATCAAAGTTAATTTTTTTCTCATAATTTCGACAGTTAATTTTTGAATATATGGACGCACAAATAATGTATTTTTTTAATACATTGGTTTTGATTACTTTGACTATATATTTTGTAAAAATGTAATAAATCTCATGAGCTAAAAAAATTTTCAAGGAGGGCCACATGCGGCCCGCTTGTTGACCACCCCTGATCTAGATAAAATCCAAGAACCCCTTGTGGTCTCATGGAAGGAGGGAAAAAGGGGGGGGGGCAGCTTCTGTTGTGATGGAGCACCCGTAGGTATAAGTTTGACTTGACTCAGAGCCTCTGAAGATGTAAGGGGCAATGCCTTTCGGAAAGACTTTTAGGGAGGATTACTTTTAGGGACTTTTACGTATCGTAATGGAAAAAACCCGGAAAACTCCCACCAGGTACTCTGACTAACGAGGCAATATGCTGAACATCATAAACGCCATCGAGTCTCTTTGTTTTTTGAAACAGTGTCTACAACAAAGCCAACAGCGGATTGAACGTCATCCTTGATGCTTGCCAGCGGCGCTCTTTTCCACTGAGGCCCGAGTGGGACATAAGCTGTTGTACTTTTTACGAATGCCAAGCACTTTGACTAAAGTCAGTAGTCACTAAACGTCATTATTAGTCCTGTATCTTTACCATCAAATAGCCACATCAAATACTCGTTGACGCTCCCGTACTGACCAAGCCGATGTTTTACCAAACTACATTGTCTCAAATTATAACAAAAGTTCTGTCCAATTTTTTGCCTTTGAAGGATAATTGATGAGATAATATCAATTCCACTTGAAAATATTTGTGTTGAACCATCTGTAATAATGTTAAGCGTAAGAGACAATAACTAGTAACAGATCAAGGTGTTCTATCCAACCGCCTCGAAATAGTCTAGATTTAAAGAATCTTCTTTTGAGTGCACGGGAAAAATATGAAAGGAATTGCCATTATGAACTGTTAGGTCAAACAATAACCTTTGAAGTTTGCTATCAACAGCCAAGACTGTTAAAAATTTTGTTTTCACGAAAAACTACTTTCGTGAATGAATTGAGTGATTCTGTTATAATAAACACCAAGCTGCAAAAGTGTCTTAGAGTTTCCTAGAATAATGCATCCTACAAATTATACTTCCACTCTATTCTCACGATCTTGCTCCAACAAATCACCATCTTTTTTTAGAATCTCACAGAATAATTTTAGACTTACCTCAGGAGAAGAGGTTCAAATGAAGCTAAATTCTTTCGTCAAGGCAAGAACCAAATGAATTTTATATTAAAAAAAAGGATATTGAAAAACTGTTGGAAAGATGACATTGAAATCAATGAGGATTATATTGGACTAATTTTTCAGTTTTATTTCAATCCAAAAACGAGCAGAATTTTCATTAGAACCTGATTAAAGGATTATAAATCGCGATACAAAATTGTGAATTGTTTATAAATTTTCCTAAGGGAAAATTAATTATTCATGATTATAAAATTATTATTTATTAAAAATTCCTTCTATTTCTTTTTAAGACATTATTTTTACAAATGCATGCTCCTACAAAGCAGCTAAAGTACGATTTTTTTTAACAAATTAGTAGAATAGCAAAATCTTAAGTGGTGTGCATTAGTGGTTTATTACATACTTTTGGAGTTTTAACTCGAACATAGAAAATATTTAGCAAAAATATATTGACGTCAACATTTAACATCTAGTTTAGAGGTCATTAATCCTTGAACCCAATGAAAACTAGTTTTAAGCATCACAAACATCCTTTCCGTTTTACTATTTAAATTTGACAGGCAACTTATGTATGTATATAAACAGTAAAATGCAAAAAGAACTGAAAAGATTTTTAAATACAACATCAGCTACTTTGACCTAAATATCAGGATCACTTATTTTATAATGTTTTCATCAGAATATAACCAATAAATATATATAAACAAAATATAATTAATATAAACAAAAGCTTATTAATTAAAATCAGATTATTTGCAAAAGTTCAGAATTTTAAACTACGTTATGAAGTTTTTATCATAAATTGTTTTCAAAATAAAAAACAGTTGAAAAATTTGCAACTCGTCGATTTTTTTTTTCTTATCCCACTTGGTAGACACAGCAACATTTAGACCAAATCCATGAATCTGTGTTCACATGGAAGAAGGGAAGAGGGGGGCAACCTATGTAGTGATAGAGCACTCGTAGGTAGAAGTTTGATTTGGATCCGTGTCGCTGAAAAAGGAGGGCAGTGCCTACCGGGAGAACTTTTAGGGCGAACTACTCGCATTTGCGTATCGTATGGAAGAAACCCCTTAAATATCCCATCATGTAGTCGGATTAAAGAGGCAAGATACTGAACATCATAAACGTCATCGAGTTACCTCGTTTCTTGAAGCAGTCGATAGTCTACAACAAAGACGCCAGAGGATTGAACCTGCGGCTTAATGCTCACCAGCGGCGCACGTTGCCACGAATGAGTTACCATAAGTTGCTACTCACTGAGCCATGACCCGGGTTATGACCCCGGCGCGTGTCGCCTTTGAGCCACGAGTCGAGCAAAAACTAATTCTAAATGGGTTAAAATGTGTTCTGATAAAATAAATGAGTATTATATTTATACATCAAAAAGGTCCCATGGAATGACGCAAATTGGGACAGCTTCTGTTGTCATGGAGCACCCATAAGTGGAAGCCTGACTTGGCTCCATGATGTTGAAGAAGGAGGACAATGCTTCCCAGGATGTCTTTTATGGGGAACTTCCCCGCATTTGCTTATAGCATGGGAGAAATTCCCACTAGGTAGCCCGATTTACGAGGCAAGATGTTGAACATCACAAACGCCGTCGAGTCTCTACATTTTTTGAAACAGTTTCTGCACCAAAGGCGCCCGTGGATTGAACGCTCTCCCTAATGTTCACCAGTGACACATGTTACCACTCAGTCACAAGTCGGGCGTCGATTTTCTCCTAATACGGAACGAAAGGTAAGACCATTTCTTCCACCAAGCAAATCTGGAACTTTTTTGTGTTAGATACATAAACACATACGTGAATGTGGAGGGTACATGTAAAGTAACACTTTTAGAACTGATGTGGTAATTTCTACTCACTTTACATTCCAATACTTCGCAAAATTTGCGTCGGATTTTTTTTATGGCAATTCTCAGTAGATTAAAAGTCAAAAGCTAAACTGAGTAACCAAAAAAAATTTGAATGATGGAATAAAGTGGCGAATTGTGAAGAGACTGGAAACAGGGCTATCTCATGTGTAAATTGCTAGAGATTGAAATGCAACTCCCAACGTCATATCTAATCTATGGAAATAGTTTAAAGACACTGATCTATAGAGCAGTGGTTAGCCAACCCGCGATCCGCTTTGAATATTTTTCAGGCCCGTGAGATTTATCATACTTTTATAAAATATATCTATTTTATATTGGCCAAAGTAGTGAAAACCAATGTATTAAAAAATACGTTATTTGTACATCCATATATTAAAAAATTGTCGTGATTAGTTGTCTAATTTAGAGTTAGATAAATACAACAAATTTTTTTAACTATATTCATCTCCCTTTCATGTTGAAATCGAGTTGGCCTCAGAATATCTCCAAATGGAACTGGTTGACATACAATACGATATTGAATTAAAACACAATTTTGAAAAAACAGAATCAAAAATAGATTTTTATAACACTTACGTCACAAAAGAGAAATTTTGCACAAAAAGTTGTTATCGCTTTAGGTTCAACTTACACCTGCGAATCGTTTTTTTTTTTTTTTTTTTCTAAAATGAAATTGTCCAAACACAAAACACGCTCAAACATAACGGACGCTACCCTGCAACACCCATTACGATGTGCAAATACCCAAATTGAGATCGATTTGCAACAGCTAAGTGAAAGAGAGGAGAAACAAATTAGTAAAATAAATATTTTTTAATGATTTCAATATTTTATTTCATTTATATTTATATATTTTTTTTATATTTCATTTTTTATGTTATATATTTATTTACAATGTGCGTTTTGCATCATTATTATTATATTATCTATGTTTCATTATCATCATTAGCGCAACAGCCGCATGGTGGGCCGAGACCGTCTGCCTATTGGCAGATTTCGAAACATGAGATGTCTTCTTTTTTATGGGTTAGGGCTGTCAGTCCTACATTATCTATGTTTGCATGTAAGAATAATAGTAAACACAATAATATTAGCTGATTATGTTTCCATTTTTCACTCCAAAAAATATCTATAGTGGATCTAAATCTAAAATGGGGATATATAACTTTATATGCGGCCTGCGAAGTTATGATGCTTTTCCAAAGTGGCCCACAAGACCATTTGGGTTGGCCGCCCTTGAGCTAGTATTTGACGATAGTAAGGGTGAAACCCCAACCACCGTAGCCTTATTGTCAATGCGAGGCTCTTACACTTTCTGTTACAATGGTGTGGTGTAGTAGTAGTAGTTACAATCATATCTGAATGATACAATTCCAGTGGATTCAAATTACTGGTTGATTTTCCATGATTGCTCGAATTCTCATGGGACCATGAGACAGCATGTCTCTACATTGGGACATTATTATTAAGTTACAATGTTCATGCATTTCATTTTAAACATACTTAATGTATCATATCATTTCAGCAGTTTATACTTTAACAAGAATTTTAATAATATCTGCTTTGTTTCATTTTCAGTCAATATTTTTTATTCTGACGTGATTTTATTACTAAAATCCTTTGAATATTGAATTTCTTATTGTTAATTAGATATTGTTGTTCTCAATAAATATTAATTGAAAAAAATACTCTCACTTCTGAAAAATGTACAAAAGTATTTCCATTAATTATTTAAAATTTTTATCTTTTAAAATTTCAATTTCTGTTTCATAAAAACATAGAGCTATGTTTTATTGCCCATTATGATTTTAATCAACTGATTGAATTGTTGCCATAAAAGTCAGATACAAAGAAATTTAGTAAAATTTATTTGAATGTAAATTTTTTTTTTCAAATACAATAATAAAATAATTGCTTCGTTATGAAAGGAAAAGCTTATTTATATACAGATTATAAATTTTCTAAATGCTAATTTATCTATAAAATTCACAAAAAACAACAACTTTTATGTCATTCATGAAATTCAAAACAGAAATTTGAGAAAAAGATAAAAATCTTTTTAACTGAGATTAACCACAGAGCAAAGGGTACATTGAAAAAACTTACTTTCGCCATTATCAACAGGTTTTCTGATAGTTATGCTAATAACAACCTAGTTCTACGAAGTATTTCGTGATGTTGAGTTCCGTTTTCTTTTTAAGATTTCTTTTAAAGTTGTTTTTAGAGGTACTGGAAACCATCGCGATAGCCAATTGCTGTACGTAAAAAGTATTTAAATTTTTATTGCTGTTGTTATTACTTGAATTTAGTGCTTAAATCTTCTGAATCTGCGATGGTATGAAATACATCAATAGCCTTTAGGGTTTTGAAAGATGCGATTAATTGTACAATTTTGCAATAGATAATAACTATGTGTAACCATGAACCTCTTAACCTTGTTGAATAAATTTATAGCGATGTCTACACAGTTTGAATTACTTTCAATTGAAAATTCAATCTTTTACGAAAAGGAATATTTTGCTTAACATTACAAAAGGATATTTAACGGAAAGCAGTTAATTTTCTTTTCGTAATTCATCAAAGTTATAAATAATTACAATACTGCAATTTTAAATATTTTTAAGGTTATATAATTATACTTAATAAATAATAATATTGTTTTGATTTTAACAAAAACTTTGAAGTCTATGCATTCTATTAAAGATGAAGTTTTCTTTAAATAAAACTTTACAAAAATTATTTATTGTATTGCTTATAAAGGCAAAAGTTTGTGTTTTGTGCAGGGTGTCTGATGAATAAAATCCTCGTATATCCAGTTACTTAATTAATGAATTAAAATTAAGAATTTATTCCAAAAAAGAAAATTTATTGAAGTGTCGATAACGAAATATTAAAGATTTAGCATATTGCTCAAGAATTTAAATAAAAAAATGTAAGTGTGTTTATACTATAACTAAAAAAAAAGTGCATTGCTTAGATCGGGGGGTGGAGGGCAATCCAAATGATTTTGCTGGCCACTTTGGAAATGCATCATAACTCCACGGGCCGCATATAAAATAATATCTCCATATTAGTTTTAGACCCACTACAGATATTTTTTGAAGTGAAAAATTGAAACATAATGAGTTATTATTGTGTTTACTATTATTCTTACACGTAAACAAAGATAATATAATGATAATGATACTAAACGCACATTGTAAAGAAATATATTACACTAAAAATGAAATATAAAAAATATATAAATATAAACGAAATAAAAAATGATATCATTAAAAAATATTTATTTTACTAGTGCGATATTTATTTCTCCACTCTTTCACTTAGCTTTTGCAAATCGATCTCAATTTGGGTATTTGCACAATGTAATTGATGTTGCAGGTTAGCGTCCGTAATGTTTGAGCGTGTTTTGTGTTTGGTCAATTTCATTTTCGAAAAAAAACGATTCGCAGTTGTAAATTGAACCCAAAGTGCTAACAACTTTTTGTGCCAGACTTCTCAAATTGGAAAAATTTCTCTTTTGTGATGTAAGAGTTATAAAAATCTATTTTTGATTCTGATGTTTCAAAAATGTGTTTTAATTCAATATTGCATTGTATGTCAACAAGTTCCGTTTGGAGATATTCTGGGGCTGACTCAATTTCAGCATAAAATTTTTGTTGTATTTGTTTTAATTCTAAATTACTGAATCGGTTTTCAATAGCAGCCGTAAGTTTTTTTTTTTTTTTTTTTTTTTTTTTTTTTTGCATATTTGATATAATTTTGAATATATGGATGCACAAATAATGTATTTTTTTAATACATTGGTTTTCACTACTTTGGCTATTACAAAATAAATATATTTTGATAAATCTCACGGGCCGCAAAAATATTCAAGGCGGGCCGCTGGTTGGCCACCCCTGTGCTAAACTATAAGTTTTTTTTGTCTATTGTATGTATTTGCTATAAAAATAAAATATTTACAGCTTCATATAAAATTCTTATAATGATTAAAAGAGCCCCAAATGAAATTACACTTTCTAAGATGTCACAGATTATACTTAGTAATGGCTTTTGATTAAAGACTTTTTATGAATTGTTTTAAATAAATGCCTTTATCCAATGTGAACACAAAATATAAAACTAAAAAAACAGTTAAAATTTTAGCAAATGCATGCTACAGAAAAATTTGTTTTGCTTTAAGAATTGTAACTGAGCTTTAAGTTAAAATTAGTATATAAGAAAATTTTCTTTTTCCCGAATCGAACGTTGGTCATTCGTGGAATGCACGTGTCACCAAATAAAGCTTCACAGTTGCATACCTTCCCGCATACCAGCAAATGTCACACAAATATCCTTGGCCATGTGACACCTGAAGGCGATTGGCCTACATCCACGAGGAAGTTCAGAGGCGACCGAAAGTGCTCTGTTGGCGATGCTTTTTAATTAGCAGCCGGACTTCGATGGATGATTAGCTCTGTAGAAAGTTTTCCCATTGCGTCAGCCCGGTGACATGACGGCGCGTGAGGAAGTCCGAATCACTTTCGGTCCCTTGCAACAACCTCATTTTATCGTGTGTAATCGTTTGATGTCGAATCGGTGAGTTAGTAGCAATGCGTGATGGAATGTTCGGCCCAGGTGGTTTCTATTGCCTACATTGGAATTAAGCATCTTAGAAACCTTCGACCTGTGATAATCACCAATATATTCTCTATATTCTATGACCTATATATATATCGTGTGAAGGTATATACTGGAATACAATTTGCTTTGCTTTAGTTCTTAAATATTTGATATCTTTCTTAATTTGACTTATTATTGTGGTTTCAGTGTGATAATTTAACGAGACATCTTAATTAATTAAATATTATTAATATAATGATAGTAAACAGCATATTTGTCAGAATAGGGGCCTGATGGCCGAGTGGCTAGCGCTCTGACTTCGGTGCAACAAATTTCGGGTTCGAGTTCCAGCGGTGCTATGAATGTTTGTAGTGGTTCGGTATCCAACCATGGGTCTCTGTCTAATAGGATCGTAGAGCGTTGCGTACTATTACTCCGCGTCCGTCGCTTATCTTCAAGTTACTCGCACCTCCTGGGTAGTGCTAAGTGAGTAAAGTCGGTACAGCACTTGCCTTAAAGCATCAAAGTCAACTGCCTATGTGTTTGCCAGCTGCATTAGAAAAACAAATTCTCTTAATAGTGCGTAATGGTAATTTATGTTAACTTCTCTCAAAATTCTTCACCTTTCTGATCAATGATTAATAGGCTTCATAAAAAAGATGTAAATTGTCAATGAATACCCCTCCCCCCTCGTCTACCAGGGCAAGTGCTATTAGGCGAGGTTGGATCCTTGTTAATGGCTTGCGTTTGAGTCAGTGCTTCCAGAAACGATGAAGATGCCATGAATAAGTGCATCACATTTCCTAGTGGCAGTTTTCAGGATTTTATACCATTTGACCAATTCTTTAATTCATTAAGGATTTTTTTTTTTGTATACTAAAAAGAATTATATACTTTTTGTAGAAAAGTAAAGTTCCTGAGGAACAAAAAGAAATGCAAAATAATTGAAAAACGTTAGAATCAATGATGACATTCAATTATGATATTCATGTACTTGTGGCCCCACTATGTTCTAAAGAAAAGATACATTCTCACCCTATCTAATAAAACTGCAAAAAGGAAACAAATTTTAAAATCACCTACTCAAAGATGAATACATGGAAATATCAACCTGTCTGTTTACATTAATTATTGCTTTTGACCAACAGACTGCAATAAATTGAAAAAGAAAAATGGAATTTGAGATTTTTTTTTTTTTTTTTTTTTCGTGTTTTCATTTCATTTCTTCCTCATGAAATTTTTAATACAAAGATTTTTTTTTAACTTTTCTGCCTTTTTAATATATTCACCACACCTAATATTTATGCATGGCTTGCTAAACAGATATCTAAATCATTGTGATTAATTAGTCAAGTTTTACTTCAAATCACCTGATATATCATCAGCTCTATAAATCATTACATTAAATCAATTTATGAAGATCTCTAGAAGATTTTTTAACCATAAATTTTAAAAAAACTGCTTGTATTCTTCAAAAAGTATGCGTTATTGGATGAATGAAATTTTAACAAGTTAAAAAATGTTTTAAAAAATTTATAACGTAATAAAATTAAATTTTTTTTTCTATGAAAATAATTATTCAATTTTTTTTTTATCAAATGAGGGAAGAAAAGAGTTAATTTTCTTACTATTATATTTTAATATACTTTAATAATTTAATGAACTGCTTTGAAGGTTTCCAATGTAATCCCTTTTGGACAGCGGCCAAGGGGAAGACCGAAGAGATGGGTCGACTGTTTAAGACTCTGATTTTAATGTTATTAAGGTCAAAAACTGGAGGACCACGGCCAAGAGGAGAATAGCCTGGCTGGATCTTTTAAAGAAGGCCAAGGCCCACAACGGGCTGTCGAGGCAGTTATGATGATTATTATAATTTAATAATTTTTAGAATATGTGACATTACTGTCAGGAGGGATAAATTTTAATGAATTTTATGAGCTTCACTGCCCGACTCGTGGCTCAGTGACAACGTGTGGCATTAGTAGATATTACGGCGGAGGTTCAGTCCGCTGGCGGCTTTGTTGTAAACTCTGTTTCAAAAAACGAGAAGACTCGATGCCGCTTGTGATGTTCAGCATTTTGCTTCGTTAGTCGGACTACCTAGTGGGAATTCTCCGGGTTTTATCCCGTACGATACGCAGATATATGGTAGTTCTCCCGGAAGGCACTGCCCTCCTTCAGCGTCAAGGAGCCAAGACAGACTTCTACCTACGGGTGCTGCATCACAACAGAAACTGCCCCCTCCTTCCATGAGACTACACGGGTTTTTGGACTCGGTCTACATGTTACTGTCTACTAAGTGCAATAAAGAAAAAAAATGAGTTTCATTTTCTTATCGTTTTTTAAGCAAATTGTGGGTGAGAAACAAAAAAGAAATCGTCACCAAATTGTTTGTTCACTTTTCTAGTTAATTTATCCACTTTGTCTTTCATTTCATCATCAGTTAAACGACTCATACTTTGTGTTTACAATAAACCCATGATTTTACAAAACTCCCTGTGTTAAAGGCATGATTAAAAAAAAGGCAGCGTCTTGCTATTGATCAATGGTTCTCAATTTTGATTGATTATTGCCAAAGCCAGTTGCGTCTACGTTGTACACAAAGCACGCGCAATCTTTCTCAAACGAGTGATCCGAGTACAGTTTTTTTGCTATGTCATGAAACCAATAAACCAAAAAAAAAAAAAGAGAGACCCTGGCATATTTTGTGTATTTCTTCAAATGCTCTAGGTTATTTTTTTTAAAGAAATTGATTGATATCGTTTCACAAATCCTTGGTAGCAATCATCTCCTCATAGGCCATTTCGAAATCTAGTCTGGCTGGCCGTTTTGAAATTTTCATTGGCATCAATTAATCTTTAAGCAAGTATTTTCAGTTATTGATTATCACTAACTTATTTGTTTCCTTACGATAGAACTGAGCATTTTCTCCTTCTTAGGCAATTCAGTAGCTTGGCCTACTTATAGCAACAATCTACACTGCACTTACAATTACCCTTATCCCACAAATATTTGAGACATCACAATAACAGTAAACATCACACTAATTTTTAATGCTGTATAAGCATAATTCAATAATATTAATATTTAAAGAAATACCACAGTAACAAATAATGCAAATAACTTACCTTTGCTCTAAGTTCCAGATGTTATAAAAATGCTATTGTGGTCGTATCCCCTGAAAAGTACAAGAAAATCAAATATCGTGACTTGATTTGACTTGACTTTGAGATTTATGCTCGCGTTAGCTGCTTTATCTCAATTTATCCAATTGCACTTGAGAAGAAATCAGAAAACAACAAGTAATATAAAAACAAAAAAATTTTTACGTCAATTCCTACTTTTTTTTCACTCTATTGCAGAAAGTCCTTTATAAATAATTTTCATTATTTTTTTTAAGTTTATCGGGCGCCATCTATTGGTAGATAGATGTAACTTAAATCTAAAAAAAACTAAAATTAATTAATTAAATTTAATTACTGAATTAATATTTGAAAAAAACTACATTAACATCCAGTGTCATCCACTACAAGTTTTAAAAAAATGTATTTGTACTTGAGTGGATGAATAAAAAGTATTTTATGAACGATTGAAAATTTGAACAAGATATGTATAGGGAGAGTGTGAGCTAATAGAAGGAATTGAATAAGAAAAGATAATACAAATAAAAACAGATCTTCAGATAAGCAGCGGATTTTAACTGATTCCAAAAGTATTAATGGAGAAGCACCGAAATGTGGTGTCGTGAAGAACTTCTATCACTAAATAATACAAAAAGGCTAGTACACACACAAAAGTACGTAATTTTTCGTAGAAAATTAATTAGAGATATAGTTTTATAATAAGGTTCGTCGCTCATATCAAATAACCAAGAATAGGATAGGACTTTACATCCAAAAAGCCTGTTTTAGCTTTTCTCTTTGTACTTCATATTCAGTGCATTGGAATAAAATATGTTCCTCGGTTTCAGGTTTTTTGCATCTTGAGCATAGTGGAGAAGACGTTAATCCAAATCTATTGTGTCTGACTCTAGAAGGATAGGTTTTGGTGCGAAATCTTGAAATTAGTACTTCTTCTTTTCGATTGATAGGCGAGAGGCGATGAGTTGGTCTGATGCTATTTAAATGCAACAGATCCGTGCGTATTTTCCTTTGTTCCATTGTTCATCTGAGGTTTTAAATGTTGTCTTTCAAATAGCGCGGTGTTCCCGAATAATATTGGCTATGTTGATTGCCAGCCCGGAGTATAAATCCCCTTCCAAGGGATGGTACAGACAAAGTACGATGGTACAACAGCTGGCCAATCAAAGACCTAATGAGGAATAAGCTTGATATCAGGGCAGTTGCCACATTTTTGGTATTTCTTAACGCCATCAGCAGAAATTTTCATATTTGTGTGGTGCTTCATCCTTAATCTTGTGCGAGTAGTGGCTGTTTTTCTGTCGACATTTAGTTCTGTAATTTGGTATTTAGTTTTAATCTTAGAAGGAGGAGCTTGTAACCCCTATAGTGCGCTCCTGGGGGGGGGAGGATTTTGGAATATATTCCTCAGTTTTTCCATTGGGTGGTAGGAGGAAAATAAAATACCTCCACCGCGGACCAACAAGTAGAAGTCCAACCTCTCGAGGCAATGATAACCCTTCTCTTCATGAGAATTATAGAAATAAATTAGCAATAAAGCAATAATAAAATAAACAATAAAACATTTAATAAAACCCATAGGTTACACAATTTTATTTTTCAAATGAGGAGATCATATTACCAACTGTTGCATTAAAAGAACACGGGATTACTAGCAGTGCATTCTCAATGTTACTGCACAGGTTTCGGGTTCGAGTCCCGGCGGTGCTATGGGTGTTTGTAGTGGTTCGGAATCCCCTCTAAACTGTAGGTCCCAGTCTGTTAAGCCCTCGTGAGGCAGAAAAGACGACCGTAGAGCGACAAACCAAACCAAACCATCAATGTTACTGAAGTTAGTTTATTACAGATATCAAGCTCGCCTGAATTCTACATGGTCACAATTAAGGCTTGTTTACAATGATTCTCTTTATACAATTACCCAGCCTGATTCTAAATGAAAACGTTGATGTAGTTTTATTAGAATTATGAATTCTTAATATTTTGCTCAAAAAAAGTTAATTTCATTATTTATCTGAACCTGCACAATTGAACAATATTAAATTTTTAATTTTTAAAATCGGAATATTAAATTTTTGGAAACCGGTTTGAACTCAACGGAAAATAATTTGATCCGTTTTATTATCATTTCAATGAAAGGAAAGAATCATTAAAGCAATTTCAGACATTCGATTCCTGTTTAGGGAATTCGTGATTTTCTTTTTAAATTGGAATATTTTATTATCTTACTTACTATTTAAAATATCCTTTTTCGATGTGCGTTTTTATATGAAATTGTTGATAAATTTTTGAAAAATGTAAAAATTTAGAGATTTTTTTTTTTTTTTTTTTTTTTTTTGAATAATTAAGGCAAAAATTCAAGCAGAAAGCTATTTATCATATTTCTGTCTCACCGCAGACTATCATGTCATGTTTCCGTGCAATTAAGGCTATCATATTTCCTAACAGACAGCCACTATTTTGACAGCTTCAAATAAGATTCTTGTGTTTTTGTTATAATTTTGTTTCAAAATGCCAATCATTTTGAAATGAGGTCGTTCGTAACTAGAATAGCAGATATACAGCATATTCAGAATTACCCAAGGTTATACCACAGGGGGCAACACTGCATTCTCATTGTGCTACCGTAATTTGATCATCAAACAAAGAGATATATGTTTTTAGAGACATATGATAAAAAAAAAGTTCAACTGATTATAAGAAAAAACCGTCCTTACTATCATTAAATGTTAAATTCTAAATGTTCTGGCGTACCTTTAAACTAATATTGGAAAATTAACAGTATATATACACTCAAGAGCCAAAACATTATGACCACCTGTCAATAACGAGTTGGCCCACCTTTGGCGCGCAACACAGCTTTAACTCGCCTTGGCATGGATTAATATCACCACTTAATGCCACTTCCATCTGATCACGTGCCTTCCACGTCATCCAGTCGAGTTCATTGCAAAATGTAGGGGTGATCATAATGTTTTGGCTCTTGAGTGTATATATATACAGTAGAACCACTGTAAGTCGAACTTCAAGGGAGATGCCAAATAATTCGAGTTATGGAGTTTTTGACTTATGGAGGATTTCGACTTACGCGGATTTTGTAAGGAAATATTTCACTTGTAGAGGTTTAGATTCTTTTTAACTTATTTTGAGTAAAATAAATAAGAATTCAAGTTGCAGAAGTAATAAACATGTTTATTTGCAACTTAAAAGTTATATTATGTACTACAATAAAAAATCAAAATAATTCTGAAATAATTTCAAATGATCGAGTTGTAAAGGTTGTGAAAAAGGTTGTAAAATTAAACATTGCTAATGTTCGAGATACAGAGGTCCAATTTTTTTTTCCCGAGTTATGGAGGGAAAATATACCAAAATGGCTTGTGGGGATTGAATAATTAGACATATAGAGGGTTGAAATTTCGAGTAATGGAGGTTTTGGGACTTGAAGGGAAGAGAACACAAATTTTTTTCGAGTTTGGGAGGTTTTCAACTTATTGAGATTCGACTTAAAGAGGTTCTACTGTATATATATTGTATAGTAACTACAGAGATACAGTGGGTACAAAAAGTATTTGCACACATACAGTTTTGTTTGCAATTCATAAAAAAATGCATTAAAAAGTACAAAAATGGGCATTTAAAAACACAATAACCTTATTCATCTAAACTAATTTTAAAAAATACAATAAAACAAGTAAAAAAAAAATTTTGCAGTAAAATTAAAATATCTTACGTTAAAAAAGTATTTGCACACTCAACTCAACTTTAGAAAGTTTGCATTTTTTTGCTAATTATTTGATAGTCATCCCGCAGTAAATAACATATAAGTAAGAAGACTATAAAGGGAGGTAGTGTCGATACTTTATCAGTTGATTGTTGATTTCAATTTGTGATGGCACCTAAGAAATCTGAATTGCTAATCTCCTTGCGAAAAAAAATTGTTTCTCTTCGTGAAAATGGCCTAAGTTATCGAGAAATAGGTAAAAAAGTAAATGTTTGCTTTTCTACTGTTCGATACATTATAAAACGTCACAAAGAAAGAGGATCTACATCAAATAACTTGCGTTCTGAACGCCCAAAGAAACTTTCACAGCGAATCAAGCGAAAAATTATAAGAGAGGCATCAAAATCCATTTGTTAGTGCGATAACATTAGCCAATGATGTCGCTTCAACATCTGGAGTTCAAATTAGTGCCCAAAGTATTCGAAATGTCCCGCACGATGCACAAATTTATGGGAGATCTCCAAGGAAAAAACCTTTTATAAATGAACGAAATAGACTCAAGAGACTCGAATTCGCTAAGAAATATATCAATAAGCCAATTGATTTCTGGAAAAATGTCATATTCTCCGACAAGAGTAAGTTCAATATCTTTAAATCAGATGGCAGCAAATTAGTTCGGAGAAAGCCTTGCACTGCTTTCTATATTAAAAATGTATTACCTACAGTTAAACATGGAGGAGGCTCTGTTATGGTTTGGGGGTGCATGGCTAGCAAAGGAGTTGGTAATTTGTGTTTCATTGATGGGAATATGACGGCTCGAATCTATATTGATGTGTTGCGAGATAACTTGCCACAAAGTGTAATAAAATTGGGTATCAGTAATTCGTACTATTTTCAGCAAGACAATGATCCCAAGCACACTGCCAGTATAACGCGAATGTGGTTGCTTTATAATGTACCCAGAAGACTTGCTACTCTACCACAATCCCCAGACTTAAATCCTTTGGGAAAAATTGTGGAATTCTTTGGATTTAAAAGTAAGAAAAAAGAAGATTTCAAGCAAATCTGCACTTAAACAAGCTCTTATTGAAGTGTGGTCAAATATTGACCCTACTGTTACAGAAAATTTAATTAAATCAATGTCAGTAAGATTACAAGCAGTACTAGATGCTAATGGAATACATACTAAATATTAGTTATTTAAAATTTTCGTATATATTATATTTCTTTTGCATTCATGCGGGTGTGCAAATACTTTTTTGACACGAGATATTTTAATTTTGTTGCAAAAAAAAATTGCTATTTATATTATTGTATTTTTTCTGTTTAATTTAGGTGATTAAACTTATTCTGCTTCGGCAATACCAATTTTTGTATTTCTTAATGCTTCATTTTATGATTTGCAAGCAAAAATGTAAGTGTGCAAATATTTTTTGTACCCACTGTATAACTTTTGCATCCTTTGGACGTATTACTTCTCGCTATCTCGTGGCATCCTACAGCTGAATCCCAAATCGTCAATTCCTTTAAAATGTTAATAAAATGAAGTAAAAAAAAAGATTCATTTATCTGCAAGTTTCTGAAATCGGTAGAATATTCGCTCTTGTAAATTCAGGATGGTCTTTCAAAGATTTATGTACTTGCAGATAACAATATTTTTTTAAGAAAAACGTGTTCCTCAAATCTAAAGAGAAGGCGAATTGCAATTACATTTTAAAATGTTGACAGTGAAAGTACTGTAATTAGGCAATTGTTATTCAACTGACGTTTCCCTTATAATCAGATAAAAAGATCTTCTTTCAGTTCGTTGTTTTTGCATTTTATTTGCAGATGAAAGACCTTTGTCATTAATTACGCATGCACCGAATGAGTAAGCGAGCCTTGAACGCCATGAACTTGGGTTAAAGAGTGTTTTTTCGTTTTTGTCTTTTTTAACACATGACCTTCTGAAGTTAATGATGATATACATAACTATCCCGTATTTATGTTAGTATTATATATTTTTTATACTAGATGCGCAGAATTTGTCAAGGTCGCAGGCCTAAACAGTCGCTTCAACGTGGCCGATGCGACATCAAAGGAAAAAAAATCAGAAAATTATTTAACATGAATATATATTTCATTTCTTTGTATATAACATATAATATAGTATAATAAAGAATATGTAGTGTGCAGTTATATTAATTTAATACGTATTTTAGTATTTAGCTCAATTTTTGTAATAACGAAGCGCGAAAGAAGTTACTCGAATCATTAATCTCTCATTCCTCGTATATTTTCCAGCCATTGTAGTTTTGCATCTATATATATATATATAAACTCATGTTTGTGAAAATTGCAACACCATGAAGGAATCGTCATAATTGAATGAAATTTAATACACAGTTGAGTGGTAGTGGTACAAATAAATGATTAAATGTTCAAAGCAAACAAACAATAACAAGAGATCGGTATTTTGCGTAGCCACCACACGCCGCAATAAGTGCTGCTACACGACGTGGCATGGAGTCAAACAAATTTTGAATGTCTGCCTGAGGAAGAGCATTCCATATTGTTTGTATGCGCACCCAAAGTTCGTCTGCAGAAGCAACAGGACGAGGATCGCGAGCGAGACGCCGACCAACGAAAGCCCACACATGTTCAATCGGGGACATATCCGGGGAATACGCAGGCCAAGGAAGAAGCTGTACCTGCCGTGTTGCAAAGAAGGATTCAACAGTCCTAGCGATATAAGGGCGGGCATTGTCCTGTTGAAATACAGCGCCTGGCAAGCTTTGAAGGAAGGGAACAGCTTGGGGCTGTAGAACTTCACTGATGTACCGGTTGCTGTTCAGATTGCCCACAATTCTTAGCAATTGAGATCGCCCATGATATGCTATGGCACCCCAGACCATAACTCCGGGTGTTCGTCCACTGTGGCGTTCGATAATGCACTCCGGAAGGTGGCGTTCACCGGCATAGCGTCTGACACGAATGCGGCCATCATGGTACCACAAATGAAAGCGGGATTCGTCAGAAAACACGAAATTCTCTCTATGCTGAGCGGCCAGTCAGCACGCCAGTCTCTATGCTGAGCGGCCCATTGTAGCCGCAGGCGGAGATGGTTTAGCGTGAGAGGGATCCTGTATAAAGGAGTCCTTGCGCGCAGTTCACGCTGCAGCAGACGTCTATGAATTGATGAAGCACACAATGAAACACCTGTAGCTATTGACCACTGTGCGGCCAGTTGTCTAGAGGAAGCTGTACGGTCCGTCAGCGCCATGCGGACCAGGTGTCTATCATCGCGAGCTGACGTCACATTTCGGAGTTCACTCCCGGATTTCCGAGTTGTTCGACACTCGTCCGTCCACTGCTTCCAAAGACGCATCACTGTGCTGCTGTTACGCTGCACACGAGGGGCTACTGCACGATAAGACAATCCAGCTTCACGAAGGCCGATGATTCTCCCCCCGTTCAAACTCTGTAAGTTGTTCAAATCTCGCTCTCTTTCGTCGAAGAGGCATAAGTAACAATTGAGCTAACGTTTACCACTAGCAGATAACCATACACTCCTCGCTACAGCCGTCTATTTATACGGATCCATCCGCCGTTCAGAGGGTGCTGCTCAGCATACGCATGCGCTACGGATTTGAAATTCTAATCATTTGCATATCATGCGCTAATTTGCATTTCCTGAAAATTTCAGCTCACTCGCGTAAGTCCTTCATGGTGTTGCAATTTTCACAAACATGAGTTTATATATGATAACCGTTATATATATAATGCACACGTTTCGGGTTCGAGTTTCGGCGGTGCCATAGATGTTTGTAGTGGTTCATCATCCACTTTATACCGCAGGTCCTAGTATAATATGATGGTTGGCCATGGGGCTGACAACTCTATGCCATAGAAATTAATAGTTTAAAAAAACTAAAAAATACGCTTTTAGAGTTAATCAATCTAAAAAGTAAAAAATAATTGTTAACATAAGAATAAAATGACTGACGAGAAAATGAATGTCACTGTTCTAAAAGCGTGGGGTGCTCGATATCAATCGTTATAATTTTTCACTAGTTTCATTCCGAAATGCAGAGTTAGTTTAAAAATGTCATACAAAGCACCCCACGCTTTTAGAACAGTGACATTCATTTTCTCGTCAGTCATTTTATTCTTATGTTAACAATTATTTTTTACTTTTTAGATTGATTAACTCTAAAAGCGTATTTTTTAGTTTTTTTAAACTATTAATTTATTTTTTACTTTTTAGTCTGATTAACTCTAAAAGCATATTTTTTTTTAGTTTTTTTAAACTATAATTTATTTTTCATGTTTTTACTTTGTTTGTTTTCCACTTGGCCGGTTATCCGCTAAGTTTACATACTTTTTACCCACCGAAATTTTCGGCCAATAGGAAGAGCGCAATTCGACATGATCGCACTCCTATGCCTTTGAGATCCGCCTCTTTTTAGCCACCGAAATTTTCGGCCAATAGGAAGAGCGCAATTCGATCGCGGATATTACTGTATTTCTACCCAGGGTGAAAGCAGGAGATCGAAAAAGCTAAAGCTATTGGTACAATTAAGAGTCCGTTGACGATGCCCAAAAATAAAAAGGTTAAAGTTAAAATGAGAATTTTAAGATAAAAGTAAAATAAAACAAAAGTAATTAAGATTAAACAGAATAATTATACAAATTAAGTAGGGTTTGATCAGTTGACTGACTCGCCAGTAGATGGCGCCATCAGTCCCAAAATCGAGCCCACAAAGTGAGTTACATACAAACATACATACATACAAACATACAGGTGAAGCTAATAAAAGCGTATTAAAAAGAAAAACATCTCCTATCTCGAAATCTGCCATTAGGCAGACGGCATTGGCCCACCATGGGGCTATTGCGCCAATTGGCTAGCGCTCTACCGTTGGTACCACAGGCTTCAGGTTCGAATCCTGATGCATGACATGGATGTTTGTGAGGGGTTTGGAATCCCTGCTAAATTGTAGGTACTGGTCTAATTAGCCGAAAGTGTGTGCAAAATGACCGTAGAGCCACAAACCAAGCTAGACGCCTTATAACGTTTGCATCCTTTGGATGTACGGCTTTTGGCTATCTCGTGGCCTACTACAGCTGAATCCCAATTCATTAATTCCTTAAAAATATTAATAAAATAAAGTAAAAAAATTCATTTATATGCAAAAATTCACTTGGCTTTCTACTGCACTTTACAATAGCTTCAGGGCTTCATACATGTATATAGATAGAATTCCTTCCTTTTTGATATTCAGTTTTAACTACACCAACTATCTACACAACATATTAATTTTTTTTATAGATAAATAATATAAAATTTGAAATGCCATAAAATGTTTAATAATATTTTTAAACTATGTGTTGAATAAACTTGTCTAACAATGGTTAGTGTTATATTAACATCCAAGATTTTTAACTTACAAAGTTACTAGACTAGTTGTAAGCAAACGTAGTATTATCCTAAAAACGCCCTCTTTGTACCAAAACAATTATATATAGAACAATAAAAAATGTTTCAGATAAAATCAATAGCTTCTTTTTCCGTAATTAAGATAATATTCAATATAATCAAATTTTGCATTTCTTACATCTAATTAAATAAATCTTTATCACTCATATAAAAAAAAAGAAATTGTATCATTTTTAATTAATGCTCTTTATAAATAGATAAATATTTCATATATTATTAATTATAATATAAATTAAATTTCATTATTGTATTACTATATTTTTAACATTAATATTTGTTATTCTTCAATGTATATAATTTAATGCGTTCAATCTATATATATATATATATATATATATATTAATATTAATATTTCTACATTGCTTTAGATGTTAAACTATCAAATTTTAAGGAGTCGAATATTGACCATTTTGACCTGCTATTCGCTACAAGAATGCATAAATGTAGCAAAATCAGCATTAACTATGGTGCACTAACAAATGGACACTTTTATACTGTACCAGTGTGCCGCCTCAATTCTGAACGAAAACACAAGGTTGGCATCTTGGGTATGCACACCCTTCCTTCCTCCTCCAATCTAATGGTAGGATATTGCAGCCTATAAATTTATCATGCGCATTCTTAGCATAGACACGAAAGCTTTCATTTCGGCAATACTTGCCGAATTTGGGACCAAGTATCTTTGGTAGCAAAACGAAATGCACTATCATTTCAGACCACTCTGGCCAGGGCCGGATTTTCCTATAGGTTAACTAGGCTTCAACCTAGGGCCTCAAGATCAAGAGGGGCCTACATTCAAATTGATAGCAAAATTAGAATTACACTATTCTAAAAACTGTAAACACTAAATCGAAAATAAGGAGAAATTCTACACATATGACTAATAAGCAAACATAAAAATGTATTGGTTAACATCGACGCGTCCGGCTCATTGGGTCTATTCATTTGTATATACTAGATTGCATCAAAGTATAGTTCATACGTTCACTAATTTCTATGGCAAATATTGACGCGCCTTAAGCTACTAGGCTTTAATTTGATAAAAAGTATGATAATTTTTATTGCATACTTTATTTTCGTAGTCAAAGATTTTTATTATTTGAATTTTGTTTCTGTGTAAATGTTGTGTGTTATGTTTGATTAGTTATTGCTGCAAGTACTATATATGGTGCTGCGAATAAATGTCCAAATAAGTGTACTCGACTTTTTTTATTTATTTATTATCCGTGCCACATTTTTTATAAAGATTAGTACCCATCACAACATGTTTCATTTAACATATTGATATATATCACAGTAATGATGTATTTTATTATTATCTCTCATGTAATTTACACACTTAAAAATGGAAGGGGAAGGGGCCTCATAAGTGAAATAGCCTAGGGCCTCTATTCATCTAAATCCGCCCCTGACTCTGGCTCACAATTTTAAAAAAATAATACACCAAATACTTCGACTTTTAAAAGTTATGAGTATATTTAAAATTAATTAGCTAAAATATGATGATTTTTACTGAAAATATTCTTAATTTAAATTTTGAAAATATTCTTAATAAAAGAATTTTCTTGTCTCAAATGAATGTCTTATGAATACTAATTTTTCATGCTTCATGTCAAAATTCATATTCATAATTCCATAATTATGCGATTTTGTATATTTAATCCATTAATCTAATTTAAATTCTTTGTTTTTCAGAACTTTGGACTGTAAGACTTACGCCTCCAGACTTCTGATATACTGACTCAGAAATGAGGCGCTTTTGGTACGCCAAGTATGCTGCCACCTTGTTGGCATCTACAGCTCTTACATTTCATCTGCTGCATTCAACTACTACCCATGTGAAAGTAGACAGTGAAAACATATTTCGAGACTATGAAAAACCCACCGAAGGTAGGACAGCCAATACCTTCACCAAAAGTAGCAGCTATTTGAGACGCAAACTTTCACAAGGGATTTTCGCGACCCCTCGAAATCACGTGGTTTCTCCACGTTGGACAGTACTTCCTGGAAACATCACTATTCACGAGGGTGATGAACATGTGCCTTTGGATATTTCATTTGACATCAAAGCCGAGAACCTTTGTGAGGACTTGGATTTCACCAAAAAAATGCTTCTGGTATTTGTGGCATCGAGTGCGGACCATTTCTCCCAACGCAAAGTGATTCGCGAAACTTGGGGACTAAAACAATTGCAGCAAGCATTCAACTACAGAATAATGTTTCTCCTTGGTAAAGGTGATCAAGACTCTCAACCTCAGATAGAGCACGAAGGGTATCGATACGGTGATCTAGTCCAAATCAATTTAACCGAATCGTTCCGAAACCTGGGCAGGAAATCTGTGGCCGGGCTTCTGTGGTCCAAGAACTTTTGCGCCAGGGCGGACTTTGTCATGAAGATGGACGATGACATCTTGATCCACATTCCGAATTTGCTCAAAGCTCTGGAAAGCTGGACAAGAACCGACTCTTTACTGATGTGCCATGAAAACAGAATGCGAAAAATTCTCCGCAAAGAACTTCTGGATCGTACAGACTTGCCACCAAGTTACCACAAGTATGAAGTGTCCCAGAACGAGCTGCCAGGACAGTATTACCCACCTTATTGTTCTGGCATGGCATACGTCTTCGCGAGCTCCGTTAGGGACAGGCTTCTTGAAGCCAGCCTGGCAACACCCATCTTCTTCATAGAGGATGTCTACTTAACTGGTTTCTGTCGTCACAAGGCGGGAATCGTTATAAGACCACATTCGGGCATCACCCTTCGACCTCCGATCAAGTCTCACCAGGCTTCTTGCAGTTTTCGGGATGGTCGCATCACGTCACAAGAAGTGGGCGCTGATGAACTTCACCTGATGTGGGTGGAACTCAACACTCAAGGATTCTTTTGTCCTCAATTACTTGGTTATGCCAACAAGCGAAAGCAGTTTGACTCAGCGAGAAATGAGATTTCCAGTCTCTGAAAGGAGAGTTAATTGGCTTTTTCTGACTGCTACTGAGAAAAACACTTCTCAGTAAAAAAAAGAAGTGACTTTTGGAATGAAGGATTCAAGTCATTATACTCATTTCATATTAGCTGTTTTGTGACCCTAATATTGGATGGCTTGTTTGTTTTTTGAGTCATCTCCAAAACATTGGGGAAAAATGCAAAGTATTTGGATCCAGGTTGAAAAGATCTCATTTCGAATTCATGATGATGAGAAATGAGGTTCCTTGATGAAGGTCCATTATCATCAAATTTCATCAATAACATATACTTTCTCATATAAAGCCAATGAATATTTACATAAGAAAAGCTTCATCAAAAACACTTTCCATACAAGCCGCCATGTATTAGAATGTATTATTTTACTTGAAACTTTTTTTGTTGCTTTAAATTTTCTACTTAATATAATATACTACTGTGTCCAAAAAGTAAGATTTAAAATATCCGGGAATTATGGAATTTCAATTTTTTTTTTCTTTTTTTTTCTTTTCTTTTTTAGGTTGCTAGCACTATCCTTGATATCTGTGTGAAATTTCACGTCAAAATATTCATTAGTGTTTGAGCTACGCTTGTCTTTGTGAGACGCTAAAACTGATTCCGGCGATTTTTGAAGCGTCTGAATTAATTGAGCAAAGAACTTGCATTCAGTTTTGTTTGCTGAAACGTATAGAATGTTGCAGAAGGCATTCGGTGATTAGCATGCTTTGATGATTGGAAAAAAAGTTGGCATAAGTGCATCGTGTCAGGAGGGTATTACTTTGAAGGGGATGAAATAAATTTGGAAGAATAAATAATGAGTTTTTGAAAAAAAAAATAATTGGTCTTACTTTTTAAGCACAGTAGTATAGTACGTTGAGTAACTGCTATTTGCAAAATGTCATTTTATTTATATTAAGTTTATAAAAATAATTTTTGATGTAAAATGATTGTATACATATTGAATAATTTTAATATACATTCAATTCTTTATACATTTTTGTTCTATTGTAGAAATTTGTGGGGTTTTTTTTTAATTAATATTCATTATCTCTAGTATTTAATATTTAAAATAATCATAATAGCAATAACTGGAGATACATAATACTTCAGATTAATGAGAAAGAAAGTACAAATGAAAAACGTAGATTTGTATAGTACCTTGTATTTTTTCTTTAACGCATATTTTTCAGCTAGTAGGTTAGCCAAAAAGTTTTATACTAATACTTGGATTCCCATGATAAAAAATTCATTATAAACCATTTTCAAAGTTAAGAAAACTTGTAAGAAACACAATTCTGTAGTACACACAAAAGGCAAAATGTATAAAATATCACAATCTTAAAAACCTAATAAAAAGATTTTCCTATGTGAATGGCTGAGTATTTTATTTTTATTCAATACCAAAAAATTGTTTCTTAATTTGTTTTCTTAGAAACGATTTTAAACCTAGATTACATTACATGTTTAAATTTTTTTATTTAAACTTTTTTTTAAATGTTTTTTAATTTGCTTTCTTAGAAACGATTTTAAATCTAGATAACTACATTACATGTTTAAATTTTTTTATTTAAACTTTTTTTTAAATGTTTTTTAATTTGCTTTCTTAGAAACGATTTTAAATCTAGATAACTACATTACATGTTTACATTTTTTTATTTTACCTTTTTTAAAATGCTTTTCTAATTTGTTTTCTTAGAAACGATTTTAAATCTAGATAACTACATTATATGTTTAACTTTTAAATGTTTTTTTAATTTGCTTTCTTAGAAACGATTTTAAATCTAGATAACTACATTATATGTTTAACTTTTTTTAAATGTTTTTTTAATTTGCTTTCTTAGAAACGATTTTAAATCTAGATAATTACATTACATGTTTAATTTTTTTTATTTTAACTTTTTTAATTAAAAATAAATGTTGATATTGTTTTAAGTTGTTGTGATCTGTTTCATTACCTGACAGCGTGAGATTGACTGTACCAATAAAAAGACAAACTGACCAATATCACACATAAATACCATCCTTGCAAATAAACCGTTATAAAGGTTCTATTTATTTTTTAAACTGTAATATAATTATACATCTTTCATCGATAATTATTTATAGATTTCGCATATTTTTCTGTCCCGAGGGCATGATAACATAATATTAAAATAACAGAATAAATAATAATAGTCTTGGAAATATGATAAACCTAATGTAAAATGTGATAATTATTCATTTTACTGTTTTGAAAGTAAATAGAATTTAAATAAAGATATAATGAAGATCAAATCTAGATAAGATTTTTTTTAGTAATCGTTATATAACAAAACTGTTTTGTTGAATTGCACATAATTTTTTTTTTTCATCAATAATTATTAATAGATTTCGCATATTTTTCGGTCTCGAGGACATGATAACATAATATTAAAATAATAGAATAAATAATAATGATTGTAAATAATAATAGTCTTGGAAATCTGGTAAACTAATGCTAAATATAATCATTCATTTTACTTTTTTTGAAAATCGATAGAATTTAGCTAAACGTATAATAAAGATAAGATTTTTTTTGGCAATCGTTATATAATAAAATTGTTTTGTTGAAGTTGCACATAATTTTTTACGTATAATACGCCGATGTATACCACAATTCCACCGACAGGTGATAAAGGGGGTACATTTAGAGGTAAGGCGTTCCTAAAGAACTTTTAGAGGTATTGGTCCACATTTTCTTGTCGTATAATGCTAATACATAGCTTTATATGACAACTTTCTATGGCTTTATAAAACCCGGAAAATTTCCAGTAGGTAACCTGACAATCAGTGAGGGACACTTTACACACATTGTCACAATATCTATCGAGACTCCTCATTTTTGAAAGCAATGACTGCAACAGATGACAGCAGCAGATTCGAACCTTAGTCTTCATGGGCATATTATCAATGGAACACAAGTTGAGCATAACATAATATTCACAAAAAAAAAGGGCGTATTTATAAATAAGAAAATGTTTCAAACCATCATCAGTGCTAATACAAGATTGTCGTTTGGATAATTAAATAAAATAAAAAGTACTTTTCTTTAAGACGAGTTGAGAAATTGAGAAGATACGGTTAAATCTCATAAATGATGGGTCTTAACGTTAGTTGAACTGATTTTAATTTAATTTCGTCTTCACTAAGTTATGCAGAACGTTAAGTCACACTTGATCTGAATTTAATTATGTCATGCGAATAAGGCAGTGATTTTTGCAGATTTTAATCTTATAAAGTCTTCGATACCGTATCCGATTACAAAAGATTGTAGAAATCTACTATTAAGTTCATATTTCGTCGCGATTAAAATGACACTTACATAAGCGTATCCTCCTTCCGCTCAGTCTTAATGTCAATAAAGAACGTACGTAGATGCGAAGTACATTTGCGTAAAAAAACATTTATAAAAATAAAACAAAAATTATTCATTATTAATGCTATGATAAAAAGAAATATAGGATTTTTACGGGTGAAATGTAAACCTAAGAAATCTATTCAAAAACATGTAAAAAAGGATAGTTTACTTTTAAAATAAAAATATTATGTATTGTAACAAAATGAAATATTGGCGTTACTCCAATTTGACATCATGCCAAACTTTGATACTAGTATGGGATGGCAGAAGACATTTTTATCATCCAATGATATGCAGCGAAAGATATTTGAGATGTGAGAGTAACGGTTTAATCTTACTTTTAATTTTCTCTTGACCATTAAATTAAATATATAAATAAATTATAATTATTCTGACAATAAGTCTCTGGCACTACAGTCCACATTGGAACATGGCCGTCTGCCTACTGGCAGATCCGAAACAAGAGATGCTTTCGTTTTACGGGGGAGGGTTGTCAGCCCTACGCTCTACAATCCTATTTGATAGGGACCTAGGGTTTAAAAAGGGTTCCGAACCACTGCAAACATTCATGGAATCGCTGGGACTCGAACCCGAAATCTATGGCACCGAGCACCAGAACGGTAAACATTCAGCCATCAGACTCCCATTTTGACAAACATGCTGTTTACTATCATTATAATTTTTAATGGTTTTTTTTTAATCGTATGAACATGATGTTGTGCAGGTTAGAGGTCCGTGACGTTATCCGAAAATGAGGGCCAAGCAAATAAATCTCCATCACAAATTTTGTCGGAAAATAGTACTTTGGGCCCCTTAACTCTTAAAATGATTCATGAATAACGTTAATTTTAAGTAATTTTATGGAGAATTTGACTTTTGATTGAAGTGTTTTGTAGTATGGTTTTGAATCACTTTTCATGTTTTGGCTTGGGATTTTAAACATTTGTATTTCCCATGGCTATAAGTACTCGTAGTGCATTGATGAATTCCTTCTTGAAGTTTCACATTTATCACTTTTCGCAATTTCCCGTGCTTATGGAGCTTCTTATTATATTTGGAATACTTCATTTATGCTTAGAATTTTCAAACATTGATATATTCTTTTGGCTATTGAATGCTTTAGTATTTTTTGTAGAATTGGGAATACTTCATTCTTCACTTATACCTACAATTTTCAAACTTTGATATATAGTATTCACATGGGTATTGTAAAAGTTCCTTGTAGAATTGGAAATACTTCATTCTTCATTTACGACTAGAATTTTCAAACTTGATATATTCTTTTGGCTATTGAATGTGATAACGTTTCTTATAGAATTGGGAATGCTTCATTCTTCATTTACGACGACATTTATCTTACTTTTGTATATTCGTTTAGGGATTCTTGAACAATTCATTCTTCACGAAGTTCTTGATCTATTCAACATTGCTATATTTATGTGGCTATTAAATTTGGCCATTTTTGTAGTATTCCAATCAATTGCTTCATATATCTCTTGCATTATAAAAAAAATTGGCATATTCCTGAGTTTATTCATCCGTTCTCGAATGTTCACACATGATAAGTTGAAATTTGCCGAATGGATTTCAGCATCATTTTTAGATAATGTGTTAATTAAAATAGCATACATAGATTATGTATATAATATACATATATGTGTGTGTTTGTTTAACATTTAAAGTTGTGGTTTTCTTATACCAATAGCAACAATAAAAATAATTTTTTTATTAATTGCCAAAACTGTTTCAAGTCCCAATGCATTAATCATTTGACAAAAAAGGATAAATTATTTTGTAATTAAATAAAAATTATCAGTATAATGTGCCTGCAAAGAACAGCTTTTCTTTTTAGACAATATAGTTATTTATGATATTCCTAAAAAAATTTCTTTTTTGAATGCCACAAAAAATCTTTTTAATATTTTAGTCAGAAAATAATATTTATAATTAAAATTAAAATTTTTTTTTATTTTATAAATAAAAACCAATTCATATTTAAACATATTTATCCAACAGAATTAATATATATATATATATATATATATATATATATATATATTACTCTTATTATATACCCAATCTTTTATTAGGAGCATTAGTTTTCAGTTAATTCTCACCAAATAGATATTAAAACCACATAGCTACTCTATAATATCTACAGCTATTTATTACAAACAAATTGTTTTAAGATTTTTGTATGCATTTCAATTAGTAAATAAATAAATACTTCATTTATTATTAATTAATATTTGCAAAAGAACATGTCAATGTCGCATATACTGTGCAAGATATAAGCTCTCTTAATCATAAAAACTCTGGTTTTATTTCAATATAATAACAATATTTTTTCAATTTATTACAAATTTAAAATAATTAATAAACATTACTAAAATGTTAAGACAAATAAATTAATTTTTAAAATGATTTTATAATTAGCACAAATAATCATTGTTTTTTAACAGAAATTATAACGACATTGGTGCCATCTTCCAACCTAAGAAATTTTAATTTAATGAATGACATCCTCATAAGTGGATACAATTTTACAAAGGGAAAAACAAAGGAAATGTAGAAAATACAAATGCATTGTTTTTTATTGAAACCATTTTTCTGAAATATTTTCAATTAAAAATTGTTTATGGATCATGATGAGTAATAAACATAATTTTATTACCAAACAATTAGTAACTATATACATTTAAAAGTTTATTAACAGAACAAAACAGCTGAATATGAAGACAACTCTAGTCATAGAGCTTGACAACATAAGTGGTAATTTACAACTGGGACATTTCCTCGTGAAAATCATTAAAAAAGTGAATTTTTATTCTCAATATCTTAAAATAAGCAAATGCAGGGGCAGTTGCAACAAAGGTCCTCCCAGAAGGCACTGCCCTTCCCTCATCACTTATTGAAGGGTTGTTTGTGGGATACATATATGGTACATGAGACCCTACCAATGTTCAAAGGAAGAAAAAAAAACATTTTGTCTAATGGTTCAAACATTTTAAATTTGGAAATGTTCAATTGTATAATATAATATTGTCAATGTCCTTTACTAAAAAAATTAATTTGACTCTTGGCTTGAAAAAAGAATTTATTCATGAGGGCAAAAATATAAATTATATAATACACCAGCAGAAAATTATACGGTAATTTTCAGATTTAAAGGAAGATAAAATATGCTTAATTACTTTCATTACTCAGCAGTCATCAAGTCTTTTTTTTTTTTTCATATGTTGCTAATTTTAAAATAAATAATACAGTAGAACTAAAACACTGTTACTGGTATGACATGATTAATGATATAATAAAAGATTAATGTCACAAAAACTGAACATATCTATAAAGATGAAACAATTTTACAAAACATTTCTACCAGCACGGTTAATCAAAATAATATCCACAAAATTAAGAATTGGAACATACAATCTCATTATCAAGACACTTTCAAAAGCTAAATTATACAAGTTTTATAATACATTTCAAGATTCGTTTACATTCATATCTGCAAGACTGTTTGTAGTCTGTGGGTCACAAATTTGGTATTCCTGAATGAGTTTTTTCACTTCTTTGTTGATTATTTGTGCAGCTTTATATTCAGGACTCGACTTCGGATTAAACCACTCGCAGTTTTGTAAAACTAGGAAAACATCGCGAATAAAATCTTCATTGTTCTTGTAATTCATGTAATTAAGCTTTGAGCGAATTGTTCCGAAGTCCATAGGCCTTTTTATTATTTGGTGGTAATCTGGAGCCTAAAAATTAAATTGAATGAATAAATAATTAAATCAAAAAATATTTTTTTAACTGCAAGTAAAGCTATGGGATATTTTTATACAAGATTAACATAATATTTTCAGTTAACTAATTCATTTTTATCACTTAATCTGGATAAAGAAGTTAGTTAAATAACATCAAACACATTAAATACACAACAACCTCATGAATCCAGCTTGGACAGCCAAACAAAATTATTGAATTTCAATAGTTTTAAGTGAAGTATCAAAGATAAAGCCCCCCAGATAAAAGAAACTTAAAATCATATGCATATTGACATAGTTTACACACATTCTGAATATGTGCAGACAATAAATATATGATGAATACGAGCAGCACTGTGTTGCCATCTGGTGGTCAAGCACAACAAATGCCTGAATTCATACAAAAGTTCTTTTCACAAAAACAATAATCATTAACGATGAAATGTACAAAGTGCAGAACTGTCAAATACTGGATTAACGATAGATTACTGTATATAGCCAATGTATTTAATTGGAGAACATATTTTCATTTATAAGCTTGTAAAAATTATTTATAACTCACTACACATTTTTGATTCACTAAATTTCTACTAATTATACTCAAATGAATTTTGTACACATATATCCTTTACATGTAAAATAAAATTATCATTTTTGACTTGAAAAGGTAAAAAGGTATAACCTTTTCTCCTTTTTTAAAGAAATCAATCAAAGAAATAGAGTGCAAGAAAAGATTAGCCAACTTACATATTAGTGTGTACTTAAAAGCATATTGAAAATAATACTGTTAATAACTACATATTCGACATTCCTTGTTAAAGAATAAAAGGAAAATGTAAAATAAAGTTGACCTCAATCTTAGTTTTAAAAAGTAAAATTTCTTATCTCCTTGATTAACTAATGTGTCTATTTTTATAGTAATAATTTTAACTACTATATAGAACAAATATCAGGAAGCCTAATACATTATAAATTTCTAACAGCTGCAAAATAAATAGTAATTGACATTCTTATCAATGTTTAATTTTGAATGTTCCTAAAATCCATTTCATATTATTTCAAACTCACAATAAATTGTTTAGCCCAACAATACTTATACAGCAAGACACAGCTCAATGAGAGAGACACATTCCAGTATTGCATGAGGTCATGCTAACATGTAAATAATGGGCAGAAGTGAAATAGAACAGAGTAAGAAAATTTTATCAGTTTCATTTTGTAATATAATAAAATATTTATCAAATCAACTATAGACTTATTTATTTCTAATATCAATTTTTATTCATAAAACATTTACGAAAAAAAAAAAATTCTAGTAAAGAAGTTATGCTATGAAGAGTAACATTCTTCATTTGTTTGTTTTTTATGTTCATGTGAAGAAGTCATTTAATATCATTTGCTTTTTTTCTGTTTCATTCAGCAAGTAATTATAGCAAGACATGAACTTCTGTCAAAATTTAAATCATTATGTATAAACTCATTCATAATTTCAGTTATAATGGCCAAACTTCTTTTAAAAAAATCTGGTGAAATTTTCTTTTGCTCATCATAACTAATCAGAGATCATCATTGGTAAGTAGTAACTTGTGATAATACAATATCTCATGTGCAATTATACTATCCAACCTTATTTAATTAGCTAGATTAATAATTTATCCAATATAAACAGAAGATTTTCATATTAACAACCTTGGACAGCTTCTATTATATTCCTTTCAAATATTTTCAAGTCGCCTTATTCCATAAAAGATAGATGCTATCTGTTAGAAGAAAAATTAATTATCATTGCTACACCATGCTGCAATCTCAAATTGCTTAACTTCTCCATTAGTTTTGTTAATCAGTTGTAGGAATATTCGCTGTTGATAATAAGCTTTAAAATTTGTGATTCTGGAAAATTCCAATATTACAGTGCAATACTGAAACAGCATTAAATGGAACACTATTAAGCATGGTCTTACTACATTAACCAATTCAAAATAATTTGATCATAATAAATGTAGAACGAACTCAGATTAGGTTAAGTATCATGAAAAATTATGATTTCTCTCCACCATAGTTAGGAAGCAAGTCAATTAATTCTAACAGTAAGCTATTTATGCAAAAAGATAATCCTTTTTATGGTTTTAAAATATTACTACTTTCAAAACAATTTTATTTTGCAATTAGGCAAGCAAGAATAAATCAATAGCAGAACATTTAAAGCAGAAACAGCCAGATAAAAAATCCATCAATATCAAAAGCAAGTATGTTTGCTGTTTTAATTTTACCTCAGAACATATAAAAGAAAAAACTTCAACAATGGTTTGAATATTGATTATATCACATATCCTTTATTATTCTTATATGATTGTCTTGTCAATGAATAACAAATAACAATATTTCATATTTTATCAATTAAAAACTATTTATGACCTAAGTGCATAAACATATGAACTGTTCAGTGGCAAAGATGGCAATCCTTAAAATCATAGCAATTAAATTTATTGTTAATAGTCGCGTTTTAGAGAAATTAAATATAAAACAACTTTCAGATCCTTATAATTAATAGCTTGGAAAAATATTTAAAAAAACTGGACATATTTGGAGCATTTGATAATTTTTTTAATATAGGGGTTCAAGAAAACCAAATGTTAGGCATCAATAAAATAAGTTGATTGCTTTCAAAATTCAAGACACTTAATCTTAATATTAAACCAGTTTTTATTTTAAAAACATAGTGTAACACATGCAACACTGATTGAGAAGAAATGCAAACAAAATTTTAAAGCATGCAATCTTTTAACTAACAACATTTGAAAATCTTCTATATTGATTTATTTTAAGACTTACATCTTTCTTGCTAACAGGGACCAAGAATGGCCAGCTGGATGGATGACGCATCAACTCAACCAGCAAATCAATACATGCTTTATAATCCAGCATGTCACTTCCATTACCATTCCCAGTTTTAGATCTCCTTCGAGCTGAATTTGTGGCAGAATCTGTGCCAATAGAAAATCTCTAAGTTACTTATCAGCACAGTTAACTTGTTTGATAATTTAAGTTAACTTGGTATCACATATAATCGAACACTATTTTTTACTGTAAACTCTTCAAGTGATTATAGAATTCATCAACATAGCTTATTTTAAAATTATTGAAACAATATGAGCCAGGGGTGTAATGTAGACCTGTCTCCTAGTGATGCACCCTGAGCAATGTTCTATATGGCTAAGTGATGTATAGTTTTCGACAGGAGCTCTTGCTGACATCCTAACTGTTGTCCAGTTAGCCAGAAGGTCTTGCAAGAAATGCTGGTGGCTTGTCTCAATAAAAAAGAATTGCTCTAATCATCATCTACATCATATTGTGATTTTCAACCAACTGCCCTTTTTGTGATTTGGCAGAACTAATGAACCCAAGCTCCTCTCCATCGTTTCTTGGCACTTCATTGCGAATCCGAGATGGCAAATTAGAGAACTCTTTAACATAGTGACTTCGGTCAACTTTTTTTAACTCTTTTCTGTACATTTTCTTTTTTATTCTGTATTTTTCACCTTTTTGTATAGCCTTGCCATTTTAAATAAAACATATAAGCCATAATGCTAAATAAAGAATCATAAAAAGAATGCACTGTCACTTGAAGAGTTTAAAATAACTAGCTTTAAACTCCTACAAATAGAATGAAAACTTTTTTTATAATTAAATATTAAAATTATAGCCACAAACTTATGTAGTTGCAGTGTTGCTGTACTAGTACTTTACTTTAAAATACAACTTTTTTCCATTTGTCAATCAAAATTATTCCTGCATTATTTAATAAGTTTAGATTATTTTATACTATGATATATATTTTTGTTTTTTTTACTAAGTTTAAAAATATATGCCAAGCTATCAAAAAATTTCTCTTTTACATTACAAGATTTAGGAGGTTCCGAGATTTTTGATGAATATTATCAATTAATTAAAAACAAAGAAATAGCTAAAAACCTACTAATGATAAAATTAACATTAATTTGTTACAGAAATATATTAGTATTATTAACCTTACCACCAAGATTTACAAATAAAGAGAATTAAGCATTTAAAGGCAATACAATCAAAGAAATCATTTTGATAAATACTTGAAAAAAGTGCATGAAACAAAAGTGTATGAAAAATATCAAGAATTTATAAAATATAAAATAGATTTGTAATTTGTTAAATTTTTGCTAGCATAGATATTTAAAACATTCACATTACAGAAGAAAAATTCAATAGATTTTCATTATAAAAAAAAAATACCTCTGTAAGCTTTTTTAAATGGATTATCTTCTTTCTCTGAATCAGTTGTATAAGATTTTCTCTCTAAAAGAGAAAAGGATGATTTTAATTACAAATTTCATGTAGATAGTTAAATTGAATTCTTTCAAAACTTTCAATTTGTAGATTTAGCCCAAATGACACTTTATCAAATGCTATCCAGATATGCAAGATGCATTGTAAATAAAATTGATGCACTGTTATTTAGTGAAGTCAATTCAAAAATATTATTAATATATATATACTAATAAATAAAATAAGGAGGGATATCTTCAGTTATTAGATATTTATTAATTATATACAACTTTCTTCAATTAGAAGTCAAATATCAAATGCAGCTGCAATGAACAAGCTTATGTAAGTTTTTACCATTACAACTTGCATATAAAAAAAAGTGAAAGCTATTGCATGCAATTCTTGATAAGGCAAAAAAAGTTTTTAGTTGATGCAGTACAGAACAAAGAAAAGCAGTCTAGCTATATAAAAATAAGCAATACATAAAAAAAAATTTACAAAAAATATTTACCCCTGTTAGATCTTTTACTTGGTGGTTCAAATTCTTCATCAAAAGAATCTTCATACTTTCTTTTGACCCCTTAAAAATTAAAATATATATATTATATATATAAAAAGACTTCTGAAAAATATTAAACAATTTATCTTGAAACAAATACTTCAGAACTTTAATCAATAAATATCTCACCTTTGACAGGCAATTTATTCCTCAAGGGGTTGGTTTTCTTTTTCGCATCAGAGGTAAGAGTAGAAGACCTAGTACCGTAAGACCCACTTGCAGCTAAAAATATTTATGTCATTAAAAGTCACAAAAATTAATTATTAATAAAAAAAAAACATCACAAATCGCAAATGAAAATCTAATATCAGTAACGGATTAAGCCAATTATAAACAAGTTTTCAATAAAATTCTCCGAGAATATTCCAATTTTAAAATTTTAACGTGGGTATCACAAAGCAAACTAGAGAACTTCATAACAGAAGGGAAAAAAAATCAAACACTATATAAATTAATTAAATAAATAAATTAAATGATTACCAAATGTGTTTAAAGTTTAAATTTACCCAAAAACTCACAACTGAATTCTGCTTATTAAAAATATTATAGAACTTATAAGCTACTTACGATGTTTCTGTGCCTTTTTGACAGCCTCCTCTTTTTTTGAACATTTAGGGCACATCCATTCACCTCGAGGTATTCGTTTAAGATTGACACATTCTTGGTGATACATCAAAGGACATCTATCACAGCACAGTAATGTACCAACATCACCACAAGCTTCACAGGATTCTTGCACAACTGAGTCCTCATTATCACTGTTTTCTTCTTCCTCGTCACCTTCATCTTCTTCGTCCTCCTCCTCTTCTTCTTCAGCACTGAATATTAGAGATAAAAATGAAATAAATGCAATAAAGAATTATTCTGCATACATAATGCGATAAAAATTCCCCTACCACATGCTTTTTCATAATTTAATTTAAAATAGATAAACTTTATACAAAATCTAAAGGATATTTCAACAAGTTATAAAATGGAATTAATCTAAGTAATGCTAAAAATTGAAATATTTAAATAATTGACCAAGAAAAACATATATATATATTGGAATGTAATGAAATTAAAATATACTAGAAATTTATGCGTGCATTAATGAAAAAAGCCTTTATGCATGCATGCAAAATGTGCCTGCAAATTAGATTTAAACCTTAAATCACAGTTTTATCTATGAAACAATAGAAACATTCTTTTTCTCAAAGTATTTGTTTATAATAAAATAAAACTTTCAAATAATTAAAATTATTTTATGAATGAATTATTTAAAAGTTATTTTATCTTCTTTAGTATGAAAATATAAATAATAATTGAAAAGGCTTCCATAAAAATATTCATCAACTAATAAAATAATAATTAAAATTTATTAGCTATTCAAGCACTGATTTAATATGTTTCACATAATTTTAACACTAAATGACATTTTTAAAAGTAAATGATAATATGGCCAAATTTATATCATTTAATATTCATACATAACAATTAACAGGCGTAGCTGTATACACAACTGAAATTTTAAGAACTACAAGTCAATATTTTTGATGAATGAATAAATTTGACCTTCCCTCCTTATTTCTATTATAGAGACAGCAAATAATCATATGACCATTTGAGGTATATTTTATTTGAGATGGAATATTTCGATCTTGTGGCTTCAATTTTAAAATAATATCACTTCTGAATGTTACAATACTTAGTGATATAAGAAAAGTTAATATGGCCAGATATAAATTCTACTAATGACAAACAAAATATTTTTTAAATCTTGAACTGAAAAAACCTTTCTTAAAAGAAATATTGCACACCTTTCATCTTCATCGTCACTTTCAGCTTCTTCGCTTTCACTTTCTGCTTTTCGTTTCTTTTCAGGGCTAACAGGTTTCTCAACAGGTTTGCAGCTCAAGCAAAACCAATCCCCTTCTGGAATAGCCTACAATACATATTTTAGGAAATTTGAAATTATAAGAACAAATATAATCTATTGAGCAACACTCTGACGTATAAATAAATTGCTATTTGAATGCAAAGTTAAGATACTGACCTTCAAAGGAGGTTTCAAGCAATATAAATGATGTCCACGATTACAACCATCACATAAGAGCATGTTTTCTGCATCTCCCCGTCTTCGACATATTCTGCAATGAGCCTTCAACACTGACCGTGACCATGCAACGCTCCTTTCAAGGGTACCCAAGTGAATAAATAATTGAGAAGGACTTGTACATTGCAACAGAGATTCTTGCCATTTTTCTAAAAGTGAAGCTTGGAGTTTACTGCCTACAAAATCGGAAAATAAAAATTATGAGTTTACAAGACAAATAGAAATAAAGAAAATACACATAAATCGTAATAGTATTGTTGTTGTTGTCTCTTATCCCACTTGGCTGGCCAAGCCCACGAGCCCATATGGACTCATGATTGAAGGGGAAGGAAGCAGCTTCTGTTGTGATGGAGCACCCCGTAGGTAGAAGCCTGACTTTTGCTCCGTGACGCTCTTACAGTCATAGGAGACCGGGACCTACGGCTTAAAGTGGATTCCGAACCACTACAAACATCCATGGCACCGCCGGGATTCGAACCCGAAACCTGTGACACCGAGCGCCAGACACTCGGCCACTCAGGTCCCAAATTTGCCAACGGCACGCAGTGTTCCCAGGTGGTCACCCACCCAAGTACTGACCGCGCCCAATGATGCTTGACTTCAGTGATCTAACGAGAACCGGTATATTCAGCATGGTACGGCCGTTGGCTGATCGTAATAGTATTCCAAGTGTAAACTGAATTTATATGGCAATCTAATCTTAAACTAATTGTAAGGTCAGGGGTGTTGTTCAGCCCCAGTTCGAAATAATCATTTTCAGGGTTTGTGGATTTACTTTATTTGCATAAGAATTTATTGTTTTTCACAGAATTTTTAGTAACTATCAGTCAGCACCAATTGTGCTAGATTTTTTCTCTAAAATGGATAAATATAACTGATCTCAGTATCAACTGACATTCACCAAATTTTTTTAATAAGTAATGACAGCTGGACCCCTGTTTTAATTGAAATCTTCCTTTTATCTATTAAACAATCAGTCTCAACATTAATTTTAATTAAATTCACTAAAATGATAAATACAACCTCACAGTGAGGTATGGAGAGGAACGACATCTCCTCCACCCTCTCTTTGAACTGGCCACTTGGTATTAAGACATACAGAAATGTAACTGAAGTTCAGGAATTAAGGCATGATCACATGGTATTCTTTCAGTTATTAAAAAAAAAATCACAAAATATTCTTTTATGAACTTATATATTATGCATAGACACTTTTATTTGCCAACTTCTTTGTTAAAGCATATTAACATTCAGCATGTTTATGTGGCTTTAATTAATAATCAAATAATTTGAAAAAATTGTTTTAAAAAAATAAACTATAATAAAAAAAAATAATACAGTAGGTGGAAAATTAGGTATATCAATTTTATAAGAAAGTTATCTCACCTTTTTTCTTCTGCTGCACTTCAGTATCATCACATGATTTCTGTTTAGCCTTTTTACTTTCTTCACTTTCACCTGAAAATTTGACACAATTTAAATTAAACTTACCTATAATTGCTTTACATAAAAGAATATAAGTTTTAAAAGAAAATATTTTACCCAAAGGAGGATTCAGGTATTTAGCTTCAATGCCTTGTGAAATTCGAAGCATAGCAAGAGCAAGATCTTTAACTACTTGCTCTATAGGAGCTTTACATAACTTCTTAGAATCTGAATTTTCTTCTTTTATAGAATCTCTACAAGAACAATGTATATAAACTTTAAAAACTGGAAAGGTTCCAATATTTTTTATTTAGTGAAATAAAAGTTTAAAAAATATCTTACTCTGGGTCTTCTTTTTTGACAATGTCACTAACTTGCAAATCATAGGACCCTTGTTCCAGAGAATTTCGCCAACTATCTCTATCTTCCACCTTAGCAAAAAAGCACAACATTAAAATAAGTAAAAATATTATGTTAAAAAGAATTATGAAATATTAAAAAACTAATAATATTAATCAAAAATATGTATCGCATTCTACACTATATATTTTATATCTTCATAGACGACTAATATCTATGAATTAAGAATACAATAAAAAATTAAATCTGTAATAATGATTTATTAGGCCATAAAAAAAAATAATTTCTTCACAAATTATAAGTTTAAATTTACAGTTAGAGCTATATATAAATGAGATATGATTCAGGAAATACTTTACAAGATTCAATACTATATAAAGTATGAATTAATGAACATAAATAAACAAATTATATGAAATGTGATGTAAAGCTGAATAGGGGCAAATATACAAAAAATATCCTTAGATATCCCTTAGGAAGCATCACTGTTAGTTTAATATGACCAAAAAATTTTATTTTGAATATTATTCAAATCAATTTTTTTCCAACAAAATGTTTCATATTAGATATTTTAAATAAAATTGCAGCCTTAAATGATAAACTTTAGTGTCCTCACATAGTGACTTAAGATATAAAAAATTATGAAGAATTAAGAAAGAATTGGTATTGGTAAGATAGTATTAAAAGAAAAGAACATAAAAAATTTAGTTCATTTTTAAAAAACAACTTTTTGTTATAAGTTATTTAAGTGTATCACAAAAGCTATGATAAAGTAAATTCAAATTGATATATTTCTGTGTGCATAATTATACATAAGCAAGGTCAAGAGGACTTAAAGACATTTAAAGAAACAATACTTATATGCAAAATTTAGTTATGTTAATAAAAGATAACTTGAATACATTTTTTAATCTATATTAAAATAAAAAATTTGAGGGAAAAAAAAACATTCTTACTTTTAGAGATCCTAAGCCACCATGGAAGATTCGATGTTCAAATTCTAATATCATATCTCTCAATGTGATTTCCTGAGCTTGTCTTGGAGTCATACCATAATAACTTGAATTTTGAGAATTCTGATGTCTTTGTGACTTTCTTGTTTCTGGTTGAGGTGGCAATGGAAGAGATTTGTTAAAAGTATGGGATGGAAACCTGGCCATCATTTCTTTAATTCTGTCTTTTTCATTTAAAAGTGCTTGTTTCAAAGACCGTTCTCTGAAGCCACGTGAGTTCAAACCAGAAATTAAACAATCTAAATCTTCTACTTTGTAATAAAAAGACCATTTTGTTCTTGGAGCATTTAAGTTGTGTATCGGACAAGTGTCTACATTAGCACTGCATTGATCCATGGACAAAGTATTCTTTGAATGTGGACAGTAAAGAATAAAATCTTGCTTCTCAATCTTACTATTTTTACATAATAAGCAAATTTCATTTTCTGGTAAACCATTGTCTAAAATACTTTTTTTAGAGTCCACCCTTGGATTGAGGTCTGAGAGTTTTCTGTTTTTGGAAGGTAGTGGAAGGTCATTCTGCACTATGGCAATGTCTCTCAGAATGTCATTTTCCTTGTCACTACTACCGCTTTTAGCATCCATGTTCTGTAAATATTTTTTTATGTTGGGTACATTAGTTTCACAACGTGCATGAGATAAATGAGAATTTGGGTTTTGAACAGTAGGTTTTGGAAGACAATTTCCTTTAAAAGGATCATCATCTTCTACAAACACACCAGGGACAGTTTGGAAGACCCAATATCGACGAAATGCTCTATCTCGACCAAGTGGAACCACATTAAAAGAAAACTGTAGCTTTCTTATTTGAGCTTCAATTTCTCTCTCTTTTCGCTGGAATTCTGCCTTTTGTTTAGCAGCATCCTTGGCCTTTTTCTCCTCAAGTTCAGCCTTTTCTTCAGGAGAAAGATTATCTGTGTTTTCTTTTTCTTCATCATCAGCTGGTGTTTCGTCTACCTGCCTGCAAATATAAAATTATCAGTTTTTTAAAAGAGGTTTTATTAGTTAATAAAACAAATCTTTAACAAAAATATTTTAATATTTAAAAAGTTAATAGTAATATAAAGCACTTGCAATAAATAACCCTACTAATTTTGATTATTGATACATATTAAAATAGATTAAAGATTAGTACCTGGTATGAATTACTAATTAGTAGACTAAGAATTAAATGCTTAATCTACAAACAAGGGAGGTTTTTAATAAATATTTCATAAGAAAATCACTTTACATTTTGTTGTGATGTTTACAAAAATGAATCATTACAGAATTAATGAATATTGAAATAGTTAACATTTTAAACATTTTCTACTGGCAACTAAATATATTTATACTAATTTAAATGAAAAATTTTAAAACATATAATTTAAGTTTAAATAGTTTATCAAAATTAAATACTTACATTTCTTCTCCTCCCTCTGTTTTATTTTCCTTCAATTGCCCTTTCTTTTTGCTAAAAGTATAGTTTTAATTATTAATAAAAAAATCACTCAACAATAAATACAGTTCAATTTAAAAGTTATAAATTCAAAACTTGATAGCAACCTTTTTTCTGTGTCTTTTGCTTTTCGAGAATGGGCCCAACGAAGCTGCTTTAATTGGTGCCTTAGAGGACGAGTTTTATCAGCATTTTCATCCACAGCATAACGCAATACATCGCAAGCCAAAAGTTGATGAACTAATAAAATTAAAACTTTACAACGCTCCTCTGAAAAGGAAAAGAAAGCCGATGTGAAATACTGAAGTTTTAGAAATTAAAACAGTAATTAGCAATAAAAATTTATATTAATTTTAAACTTTGAAGCAACACTAATTGTTAAAACAAATAACTTTACGTGCAGGTTTGTGATTTATTAATGTCCTGATTTGAAAATACAAAATATGAATATACCATTAATATGTTTTAAAAATTTTTTTTTTTTTTAATTCTTAAATTAAATTTAAAAAATTTCAATTTTAAAATAAAATCAACCAACACAAATTTGAATCTGATACAAAAATATGTTAATATTTACCAGAATTCAGATCAAACACACTTGTTTTAACTAGTTTTTTTAATAATTCTGGTTCTTCCAATTTAAAGTAAAGGCCTGGATCTTCACTAATTGACATCACACCGAGCCAATTCACTCGACGTTTATAGCCTGATGACAGTATATGAAGTCTCAAGATTTCTGATACAGAAAAGGAATCGAGTGGCAAGTTTCTCAACATTGTTCCTAAAAACATAATTCAAATTATAAAAATGTTGGATTTTTCTACTATTTGTATAAAAATTTATTATAATTATACCATAAGATTTTTATTTCTATATTTTTACTGGTCATTTAAAAGATTTAAATATATATATCAGCAATTTAACATAAAAATAACTACTTACAAATATTACCATTTTTTAAAAATTAATTTCTCTTAATTTATTTTATTTTAATTCTTAAAAAGAATTACAGGTCTAAAGCCCCAGTCATGCCAAGGCATTAAGCAGTCAGGTGTTCACCAATTATAAGCCTCAGACATGAGGAAATGAATCTCATGATTGGTCAACACTTCATGTCTTAACCCTTTAGTGTGTATGCAGCTTTTAGAGCTACAAATTGAGATATTATATTTTATACATTATACAAGTTTACACAAATATTCAAATGTAAGTTCATAAAAATGAATATTTAAGCCTACAGTTACATATATAATATAAATGTAAAACATTTTATGTGCAAGAATGAAATAAATAATTTTAAAATACAAAAATTTGTTTAAAACATCTAATAAAGTAGAAAAGAATCTTACCTTGATATGTCTGAGACCATGTATGATAAATTGCGGCAAGATCCACAGCTTGATCGATGTTTAAATTATCAAGATCTAAAACATACGACTTAATTTACTAACTAAAAAAACAAAGAAAAATAGAAAAATAATAAACGTCAAAAAATCATACCATGTAAGGTTTTGTTTTTTATATCAATAAAATCATCCTCAGCTTCTTGATATCGAAAAATAGCAGTAAGAAATAGTTGAAGTAGGTCACTAAATACACCTTGGATATCAGTTTCAACAAGTGCCTTTTCAATTTGCTCTAATAAATATTTTAAAAAATTAATTAAATTCATAAATATTTTTTAAAAAATGGTCAAATATTTTAAAAAGTAATCAAATATGTAAAAAAAATTCAAATAATTATTATTTTAAAAGAAATTACTATTGCAATTATTAAACCAGCTGCAATATTAACAAAAATGAAAGGTTTTTATTTTTTTTAATAGAAAAAGTAAAGAGAAGTTAAACAGAATTATATGAAATTTTTTTTTAAATATAACATTTCTTTAAAAATCTAAATTGAGAAATTAAGATATCAAAATAAAATTTTGGAAAATAAATATAAAGTGCCTCATTTATTCACTAAGTTTTTATACCACCATCAAAAATTAGTTTCAAAAGGGAATTATCAGATATATATATCTATTTACATAACTTGAATGATTGATACCATAAGAAAGTACTGTTTTAATTAATTAAATAAATCATAATTTAATCATAGCAATTGCTTACCAAATGTTACACCATGAGGAAAAATATCTTTAACTTGAACTTGTTTTTCAAATGTATTGAGAAATTCCAGAATCAATAAAGCATCACCAAAGCAGTTATGTGGAATGTTACAATCAACAGGCATTGGTAATGGCAATTCCTGAAACAAATATACATAAGTAAAAAAAAAAATTTTATAGAAGATTTAAAAAATACACATTTCAAATAGTTTCACTTAAAAGAAAAGTCTAGTACTTCATTAAGATTAATTTGATAATCAGCAATAAATCATACAATAAAAGGTATACAAAGATAATTTTTTATATGTACTGAGCTTTGCCCTCCCCCCCTTCACATTCAGGATAGAATAAAAAAAATATGTAACTGAATAATAGCTAAATATTTTGATTTATAAAATATTTATTATTTTTGGATATCAAATCTGAATTAAAATTAATTTATATAGAGTAACCTCTCTTTAATCATGCATTCAATAGTTCAGCACATTCTATAATTTGGTACCGATCAAGCCTTAACTTTCATATAGATTCGGGCATTAGTTGACCTTTGTCTGCCAGATGGCAACCCAATTATGTTCACATTTTCATTAAATATGTACATATGAAACCTATACATGCTTTAACTAAATAAATAATAAGACGCATAAATTTTTTTTATCTAAAGTACATCATATTTGATAATTTTGACACAGTTATAGTCCTGAACATGCCAAATTCAACACATATAACTGTATAATGGTGCCTTGCAACTCAATAAAATTATGAGCAGGAAAATATTAGAGCATTCAATCTTAACATAGACTTACAACAGCATCTTTCTAATTTTAATCATCTTTTATTCATTTTAGCAAAGTTTAAAGGTTGTTTAAAAGAGAAATAAATAAAGCATAGAAAAGAGAGGAGAGAGAAAAATAAACTTTAATAAAATATGTAATTACATAAGTAACTAAAAAATGTACATCTTTAATTTATAACAAACTGCATACTTCTAAGTTAAGAAAAGGCACAAAATAGGATAAAGGAAACCTATAACAATTTGTAAAATAAATGAAGTTTGGTGCTATTTAAATAAGAAAATATCAATTTCCAATAAACTTAAATGGGATGATTTTTCTATAATTTAGCATTGGTTTAGTGCTTGATTATTATTAAAAAAACATAGGTACCAATTTCCCAAACCAGTAGTGTATTATCTAATGCAAGTTGGTGAACAATTTAATTTTTCAAAGGGAAAATGGTTAGTAAATATGTGATTGAGAAAATGATTAATGAAAACTACTTTTGTTTTTATTTATAGACTTTAAAATAAACAATAGCAATTTACAATTAAAATAATTAAGAATTTTATTGATTTTATAATTGTTCATCTACTGTTCAAGAAAACCAAACCAATGAATTGACAAAAAGCATGAAAAAATTGGATAAACCAGAAGCATTAGTAAAGAGTGCAAGATTGATATAAGTGATTTTATTAAAAAAAAAAGCGTTCCTCAAAATTATTCAATTTGCATAAAAGAATACTCTTAATAATTATGCAACTAAGAGGGTCAAGTAAATTGCATTGACATTTTAAAAAATATTGAAATATCAACCAAATTCTAATGACTCTAATTCACTTTATTCATGAAATACATACATATTAACAAAAAGTGTAAATTAAAACCAATTAAATGCTTACTTTTAAATCATCACATTCAAGATCATCTCTTGGCTTTTTCCAAGAATTTAAGTACTCGGCCATTTGCTTCTTTTCCTCTTTTTTCTTTAATCGTTCCTAAAAAATTATCAATATTTAATATTATATAATTCCCATTCAATTATAAAAATATTTTCAACTTCAAATTTATCAACAAAATGCAAAAAAGATTCAAATTAATAATATTTTATATGTTTACATCACAGAAATTATTCATTAAAATAATTATATCTAAACATATTTTAGTAGAATGCATATTTTCTAAATAAAGATGTACAAAAAGAGCCATTTTGAAAACTTTTCAGCACATTCTTCATATAAATCATGCTAGCAAAATGATTTCCAGGTTAAAGTAAAATTCATGCTAAGGACAACTTAATAACTTCAAAAAAAGAAAGAAATATTGATGTCTCAACGCATTATAATCCAAGATATAAAAATATTGACTGAAATACTTTTATATCTAACTTCAAATGAATGAATAAAAAATCTTTGAACTATATGGCATAAATAGTAATCTCGCTTTAATTCGACATACTCTATAAACATGCAACAATTGAACCTTTGCCTTCCTATTTTATTCATAAGGATATGGGTGTTTGTTGACTTTGGCAGCCAGATAGCACATGATGTGGCTGTCATTTGTCAGATATTTTTATTGCCTGCACAGGCTCAAAATGTGCATACACGCATTTTAATCATTTAAATTTTTTAACTGGAGTATTTTATCTTTGATACCCACTTTAAACTATATTGATGTCCAATAAATAATAGGGGAAAATCACCAATATGACACAGCTGTGGTTCCAAAAATGTGATTAAACAGATTACTATATTTAGTATGTTCGTCCTACTTATTACCAAATATAAATACTATAAAATCAAGGACTTTTATGTTTTATTGTGAAGTGCATGAGATATTGGTTGGGTTTCACCAGACACATTTTAAATTATACACTACAGAAGTGAAATGAAAAAAGCTTTAATAGATAAAGTTTGTTGACAATAATAAGAAATAATATTACGAATATTTTCCTGATTTTAAGAGTTATATGAATGGTTCAGAAGATAGGGTGAAATGGTAGCAAGATATTGCTTGTCAACATTTTGAACTCATTTGCAATCTAATTGATGTGTCACCCTTAATATGCTCATCGGAAACAATCTCGGTTTCTTATAGAAATTTTAAATTCAAACCTACTGTCTAAATCTATTATTGGTATTAACTGCATAATCATGCTAGTTGATTTGTATGCGTTTCTAATTTTTAGGTTGTTTTTATTTTTTTAAATTTATTTCTTATTACATAATTTTAAATGAACCATAATATTTGTTTTATCAATTTGATAACTACCATCAATAACAAAACTTTTATGATGGTTGATACTTATATAAGGCAGAAAGAAAAAAAATTGGCAATTGAGAAAGAATTCTATATTTTTGTAAGTAAATTACATTTATCTTGTCTTGTTTTTGCTTTTCTTTTTCTTCTTCTATCTTTTGTTTTTTCATAAGTTCTTTTTTCATTCTTTCCTTTTCTGCAGCAATCCGTTGTTTTTCACTGACAGCTTGCTTTTCATAACTTTTCTTTCTGTCTTCTGCAGTTTCTTTTTTGAAATTCAATTTACCCTGAATTGTTTTTTTACCTATAAAAAAAAAAAAAAAAAAAAATTTAGATTTCTACAATTACTTATTAAAGCAAAAATAAATATTTTAATCTAAAAATAATTTACAATACACTTCAAGCTACCAAAAGTAAATCATATAATCATTTTATTTTATCAACTGTTTATTATGTTAATATAAGTAAAAAAATGATAATTATAAATACATTAAAATTTACTATTTCATATTATTCTGACTTTTTAAATTTATTATATACAAATAAATAAAAATTTCATTTCAATTTTTTTTTTTTTAATTTTAATGCCCCAAAAACATACATATTGTATGAAACACAATCCTACCATTTTATAATGCATCATTTAGAAAATGCCATGATAAAATCTTTTGATTATTAGTAGTTTAATTTTTTTTAAGAGTCCTACCATTTATAGTATGTTAATTTCAGTTTTATCTCTTCCCAGTTACGAAATTATATTTATTAATTTAATAAAATTAACATGTGACTTTTCATCATCTTTTAAGTATTTGATTTATGACAAAAAGTATCCTAATTTTTATTTTTCATAAATGACAGAAAAATTTAAGAAATTAACACTTAAAATTTTTTTTAAAGAATTAATAAAAAGACAATACCAGAACTAGATGGTTCAACTGATTTCTTGTTAAGCATTTTTTCATGTGCTGTTTTTTTATCTGGTGGAGGAACAGCATAGCTTGGCAGAGGGCCACAAAAAACTTCACTAAATTGAAACTCCTCCATTTGCTCCTTTTCCATAACTTTTTCCTTCAAAGAATAAAAGCTGATTAAAAAAATTATTACTTTAATGTCTTTAACATGCAAAGATATTTTAAACTATTAAAATACATTACCATTATCCCTAGTTCTATTAAGAGGCCACTTCAAGAATAATAAAAAGTATATTTAACTTTACTTTCTTTAATCTATGTTGAAAACAATTATAATTGAGAAATGAATAACAAGACTTTTTCATTTAATATATTTTTTTTAAATATATTAAAACTGCTGAATTCCATTTATGAATGGTATTTTTATAAACAGGATGATTTTTTTTAATTTTTGTACTTCATAAGGTAAATATTATTTTGAGGTTTCCACTGTTGGAAAATAAATTTTTCTTATTGTTTCCAGAATAAAAAAAATATACATACATTCTTCTTACCATACACACACATATATATTTAATGAAAAGGAAAAGATGCATGTAGTACAGAAAGGCAGTTTTTTTTTTATCCAAGATTACTAATTCGCTATCATAAATAACAAAATACTTACTTTAACTTTCCATACGCCATCTTTAGGCAGTGTGTGATGCTTCAGAAATAATTTGTTTCGTGATTTTGTAAGAGTACCTTTCGGCCGGCTAGAATTAAAATAAGATTTATTTATTTTTGAGATAATTAATATATAATTAATAAAATTGTTTACTAATTAACATAATTGGTAAATAATTAATATATTTAAAAAAGTTTCTTACCTCATACATTCTGGCTTTACTATTGTTGTTTTTCCAGTGCTATAATTTACAACTTCATATTTGATTTTGGAAGGTGGAATATCCTTAGGTTTTTTTGGTTTACTGCAAGGAAAAGAAATTGCATGACAATTTTAAAAAACACTGATGTGAAAATAAATATCCTTAGCTATTTATATATGTTAAAACATTAAATTGTTTAATAAATGCAACAACTCACTATCAAATTAACTTGACATATTTCAAATAAACAATTATAAAACACAGAGAACAAATCTAATATTTTGATCAAAATCAATATATAGTTATACCTATTATCAGGTTTTGATGGAGATTTTACAGCTCTTTCTGGTAAAATTACTTGAGTAACTTCTGAACTTTTCCTGAAAGAAAAAATTCATTTGATATTTATTTCAATTAATAATTTATATATTCACTGTAAATAAGTACAAAAATGTAACTTTTCAATAAATTATAGCAATTTTATGGATCATATTTAAAATAAATTTCATAAGTATGCAATATATGTTATGTAACGAACAGTTACATAGCAACAGTCATTTGAAATACTTACTAGTCACCGAGTTTTCAGCCATTTTTTTTCTTCTTTTATCTAAATAATGCTTCAGTAAATTAAAAACTGAAATGCACTTCGAACTATTTTGTGATTTAGGAATTATTTTAGTGGAAATTATCAATCAATTTTTTGTAATAAATCACTACTCAAATTCCTTTAAAACAGCAATGTTTTGTTTTTTTGCCACATTTTTATGAAGATTGTTATTGTTTTACTTATTTTTCAATTTTTGTTGAGTATCTCAGATGACAAATAACAATAGTACAAGTAGCAATAGTAACAATAGAACCCCCACACACAATATCAAAAATTTAATATGGCTTAATCACTTAAATCGCCATCCAGCTTTATCATCTTAAAGTAGAAGGATGATTTTTAGTTATGAGGATAATTACCATCAGTATTATTTTATAGTAACTATAACATTTTGCCAACTAAAATTAAATAAAATACAAAACTACATTTAGACATAACCATAAATGTACATTTATTTTTTAATTGTTACTGTAATTGTTTACAATTAACCTATCTGAAAAGCATGGAGCAGTATTTCTCTTAGTTAAAGAAACAACTGCAAGTCATTTTACATATTAGAAATTTATGATTGATTCAAAAATGAAATTGTATTGAATATAAAAGACAAGTTATACCACATTAATCATTTAAATGAGACAATTAGTACATTTCTCAAGATGGAATGTCCAATTGAGAATGTTATTGTGATGGCAAAGGTTTCTGGTATTTAATCTTATTTTGGCTCATCAATTTTCATTGAGATATAAAGCTGGTGATGATTTACAAAATATAAAATATGGTACAACATTAACAAACATTTCAGAACATGGCAACCTTGCTATCATTGCCTGCACTATAATTTTTAATTCTCCTCATGATCAGAAGACAATAAAACTGAAAGTAATTGAATTTTTTTTTTTAATTTGAAAAATATATATTAGTTTCTTAAACATAAAACATTAAAATTGAACAACTCAACATTTAAGTTATTGAATGCAAGAAAATTAAAATTGAATGGTGTATGAATGTATAACCAAATTAAAACACAGTACTAATTATTTCTGAAGTACAATGATCATGTGCATCTTAATTTGTACCTAATAGTTATTAAAACGTAAGCACAGAGCACACTGCTTTATAATAAACGAAACTGAGAGTACGAGCAACATAGGGAAGAAGTGGCAGGTTTTATTGTAAAGCTCAGGGCACATGGAAGAATGGAGAGGCAAGGTAAAGCAGGTTACATAAATTGTTAATCAGCATAAAATAATGTTAAATCCTTCATGGTAGAATTTTTTATACATATAGTATCATTTTAACTGTAGGATTATATTTAAGTGTCAAACTGGTTAAATTTGTATTCAATGTTACAAATTTCTTCTTAACTTGTCATTTTTAACCAAAACTGATATTTGTTTTAATTGTAATTCACTGAAAAAAGCTGCTTGTTAGGAGACATTTTTTTAATTAGTATATCAAAATAGTGTGGCCCACTGTGCTATAATTTCTAGCCAGTCAGAGTACCTGAAGAGCTCTTCATGTTGATAAGAATTAATGTTGTGTAAAGGGGTGGAAACAAATTTGAAAATTGATTTGATTACTTTTGTAAGCTAATATTCAAATGTCAATTTCTCCATGGTAGTTTTAAGATGTCCATGACATAACAGATTATAATGCAATAAATATTACATACCAATGTTACAAAATTATTTGGATAATATACGGATTTTTCTTTTTTTAATTTTAAAAAATTATTTTTTGCTATTAAATAAATTTATATTTACACCCATGTTTATAGTTGTTCTATCATTAACATGAAATACCATACTTGAATAATTTAGTCAATTTGTATTTCAACATTCAGATTTAAATACTTAGATAAAAGTTAAAACAAAAAATTAAGTACAGCAAGTAGCTATTCTCTTAAAAATTTAAATTATTCACATCGAGAATAATTTATTTCGAAGCGAATATTTTATAACATAGCAAATTTAGAAACATTAAAGTTATTGTAATAATCAGATGTTTGCAGTAATTAAACATTAAGTTTTAGTAACACAGCCTCTATTTATGATTTTTAACATTGGATATCCTCAAATAGTATATACCAGGGGTAGCAAAAGTTATGCCAATTGGAATCTTATATTGGTTCCATATTTCATTTCCGAGTTACGTCATATCTTCACAATTTGTTTTGTCACATCTAAAATTAGATACAATATCTAATATTTACTTACTTTATTAAAAATCAAAAATACAATATGAATTTAAAAAATATGAGCAAATTTCTTTAAATGAATACAATTGAAAGATAATAATTAAAAACCAAAATATTGCTGATGCTATTTTATGCTGATTTTCCTTTATCATTTAAAAAAAAATCTGTTGTATAATTCGTCAAAGCTGTTTATTCGCATCAATATGTTGTGCTGAAAATAGTTGGTAAACTGCTTACTTTACATTATGATACTTTGTTTTTGGCACCTATATTTACAAACTCAATCAAGGAATTGTTTCCCCCTAGAATTCAATCATAGAAAAATGTAGTTGTAAGGCATGGCCCTCCTTCACTTCTACTGATGCTACATCTGATAGCATAATATCAAAAAACTTCAAACCTTCAAATCTAGCTTTAAAATTATATTAAATATTAGTTGCAACATTCATGGCAAACTTAATATAAAAATACACTGTTCTTCAGTGCCTCATTTAAAACAGAGAAAGAACAACATTTAAACACCAATACCTCAAATATTTAATGAAAATGTTATCAAATCCCAGAAAAAAATATAAACTTTTCTTTGAATTTTATTCAATTTTGAAAATATAAGGAATTGGGAGATAATCCTTTATTTAATTGATCAGTTCAGTTGGGTTAAAACTTATAAAAACTGTTTAAACTACATTAAAAAAGGTTTATGTAAAATTTAAGAC